>JAHBCN010011744.1:0-28411 GCA_019359885.1 Listronotus oregonensis
TATAGTCATATAGTTTATGTGTTAAAATGTTTTTTTTTAACAGTAAACAAATTAGAAATGTCCGTTAAAATGCTTAATGGTTGAAGAAAGGACGCCGGCTGTATTTCAGAAAATGTTTATCGCACAGCGTTGGCAAAAAAATATTTTTTGTAAAAGTGGTCAAAAGAAATAGCGGGACATTCTTTTTGAAATGGCCGCTAAGGGGCTTAACTGCAATCTTAAATCTAAAAAAGTTATTTTTCTGTGATTTTTGCCATATTAACAAAAAAATACCTGATTTTTAAAGGCGAGGATAATTTGAACCTTTTCTGTTTAACAATTTTGGCTATATCTTTAAAAATAGAGTGGAGGGGGTATTTAAAGGTTTCCGCAAAAAAAACTCTGTATCTTCAAAACGGCTAAGCCGATTTTAATAAGTTTAGGCTAGTTGACAAGAGCTTTTCTTGGGCTATAAATGTTATAATATTAAAAGTTTTGTTAGTTTCAGATGTCGCCGCTGGGGCTTAAACGAAGAAATGGAATTTTTTTGGGTTATAAAAAAGAAGCTTAATAATGCCTTAACAAGCTCTGAAACCGTTCTCGATATCTCGTTCCTTACCTAAATTTAGAAAAGAAAATTTTAGTAATATCTCAAAAACTTAAAACCTACATAAATTTATGGGACATTAATTTGTATTTTTAGAAATTTTAATTTAGGTTATATAATCTTTATCTTAATGCAATACTTTGAGTTATAATAAAAAAAATCGAATTCCAAGGGTATACTTAAAAAATCTTAAAATTAGATTTATTGATTATAATTGTAAATTATTGCATTGGCGAAAAGATTTTTAAACTTAATTAAAGGTTCACATAATTTGTGTCATATAAAATTTCTTGTAATTTTTTATAGTTTTGAGATATTGACTATAAAATTTCTTTGGCTAAATTTTGGGTAGAAAACAAGATATCGGATATGTTTTCCGAGTTTTAATACATTAGTACTTTTATATTAAAAAAATCATCCCAATGTATTTAATTTTTATGAAAAAAATTGAAAATTTCTATCCGAATTTCGATAAAAAGCCTCTAGCGACTTAAACTAACAAACCTTTAAATAATATTACATTTATAGCCCAAGAAAGCTCTTTTAATACCCAAGTTTGTTAAAATCGGCTTAGCCGGTTCGAAGATACAGGCTGTTTTTTACGGAAATCTTTAAATACCCCTCACCACTTTATTTTTAAAGAGACAGCAAAAATTAATAAAAAACAAGGTTCAAATTATCCTCGACTTTAAAAATCAGGTATTTTTTTGATAGGTTAATATAGCAAAATTCACAGAAATATCTCTTTTTTAGACTCAAGATTGCAGTTACGCCCCCTAGCGACCATTTCAGAAACTTGAAAATAATTTCCAGCTATTTCGCTTGACCACTATTACGAAAATTTTTTTCCCCAACGCTGTGCGATAAACATTTTCTGAGATACAGCCGGCGTCCTTTCTTATTTGGACCCCCGGTACATTTATCTAAAATAGCTGTATGGAATTGTTCGATAACATTTATTTAAAAATGATGATGTTTTTCATATTATGACAAGAAACTTTTAATTTCTGTGTTCAAATATACTGTTAGTTATCTAGTTGATTTTTTTTTTAATTTTTAGAACAGCTCTATTAAGGTAGAGGAGGTAACAAGTCAACTTAGTCTAACTTTGTTACTTTTAATTATTTTGTAAATTTCTGTTTACCATTAAAAAGTACACATCTTGGAGATTTTTATGTTCTAAACACAAAAAATGATTGTGAATGAACCGTTTTCCCAACCCTGTGTTCACACGTCGTCGTCGTGGTTGGGCCCAGTAGAATCTATTGGAACATGCACCAGAATTGCTGGTTATCGGCAACTCTTTTGGCTAGGTATGGAACGGGATCCGAAGCTAAGATGACAAGGCTTAACTCAAGGTGTTAGCATACCGTGCTGATGAGTGAATGACATCATGTGCCTTAAACAGGTTCCAACGGTGCCTTGAGATACAGGGGGCCTCTCAGAGTATCTAGCCTTACTGCGGTAATGCGGGCTCGCCGTGGTGGACTATTACTTCCCTAGCTCCAAACAGAAAGCGGACAAAACCCTTTCTAGGAAAAAAGGTGCCCGACCGAAACGGATAAATCCGTTTCGAAGGTGCCACTCAAGTCACAAGCAGAACAAAGTGCGCCTTCGAAACGGTGAATCCGTTTCGAAGGTGCCCCCGAAGTCACCGGCGCCTATTTCACGGGGAAGGGCTAATCCATCCAAACAAACAGGTGCTTAGGAAGGGTTTCCCGAATCCCAAAAAGAAGGCGACGAACCGCCTTTATAGGAAAAAAGGGTTCCCTCTAAACAGAAAGCGTAGGACCGTTTTCATAGGGTAAGGCCGGAGATGCGGCCTCAGAAAGAACATCTGGTTCCTGTAACAAAAGGGCCTGGTAGCCTACCCCGTCACTAGACCGGGGGGAGGGCATAATGGATCTAACCATATCTCCATGAGACAGGGACACCAGAACACATCAGAACACTATTGTGCTGGTTTTCCGATAGCGACACGCTAAGAGGAGATTAAGAACTCTCTCCCAATCTGGTATCGGATTCATTAGAAGTTCGATCCTATTGGGAGAAATATAAAAAGGTGTGAGCCACAATAGACCGAGCGGTCGCAGTGGAGGGCGTAAAAAGTCCACTCATTTTAAACCTACCTACTCGATTTTTCTTTTCACAATATCGTGCAAGTAAATAACCAACAAGCAAGTAAATAGCTCTGTTAATCATTTGAATTACCTGAAGAATACTGTTCTTTAGCTCAGCAAAAGTCTCTATCAATTTGTGTATGCACATCATGAGTGCGATAAATTTCATGTATTTGACTCTGGAAAGATCACGACGATGAATTAACATTTTTGAACTGGCCATGACTTTATGTTAGCAATTTTAAAACATATTTGTTTACGGTTTAAATTTGGCTGCAGTGGATTCTGCAGGTTTGACCTTGAAATGCCCATGACTATGACCCGATAAGCTCAAATTAACAACGGATTCGTATTCAGCGTCCTTAAAAACATAAGTATACACTGTTCAAATTTATTTGCGAATAATTTTGCGGATTTGACCTTGAAATGCCTTTGACTATGACTTGATGAGGCCAAACTGACCATTTGAATTCAGTGACCTGAGAAACATAAGTATACACGCTTCAAAATTGGCTGCGATCAATTTTGCAGATTTGAACTTGAAATACCCTTACCAATGACCTGATGAGTTCAAACTGTCCCCGGATTCGGATTCAGCGACCCCAAAAACATAAAGATACCATGGTCAAGTCTTTAAGACCTTCAATTTTTTTTGGGCTGTTAAAGGGTTGTTTTGTTTTTCAACCTCTTTCAAAAAATATTCTTGTAAAGGAACCGACTTAAAAAAATAATGTCCAATAACTGAAAACCTAAAGTACCCAAAGCTGAAAAATAAACCCTTAGTTTTCATTTGTCCCAATTCTTAATTTATATCTTAAAATCCCTTGAAAATTTTAAAAATTTTTAAATTTTAAAAAAAATTTTGAAGAATCAAAATCAAAAATGCCCCTTCCCCTTTTTTTCGCAACACCAATATTTTTCGGAAAAACGGTCGTCGAAAAATCCTAAATATTCCACACTGGATAGATGTGGTTAGTTGTGAGTCCGCGAGTCATTGTTGTGATGAATTTTCCTGATTTTTAAAATTTTTTTGGGCTTTATTTAAAAGAAAAGAGTTCATTTAGAAACTAGACACTCTAAGCTTTTAATTGATGTGCATTGAAAAGCATTTTAATAGATGATGAGTTTTTGATTCGCGTTTATTCTACAGATTTTCTAGAACTTCGGAAACGGCTAAAAAATGCCGATGAGGAAAACATTTTTTTTATCAAAATGCAAGAAAGATGGTGCAAGAAATCTTCTGGGATCATTAAACACTTACTAAGGTCTCATTATAAAAAAGAAATGTTAATAACAGACCATTTTTTAAAAAATATCAATACATTAATAAGATACTCTCAAAATATTGAGAAAAATAAAATTTACCGCCTTTTTTAATATTCTAGAAAAATCAGAATGGACCCAAACTCAGATGCAATGATAGGTACAGATTTTTCCATTCCGATGAACTTTGAATGATTAAAAAATGTATATTATTGCCCGAGAAATGGAACAATTCGTCCGCCCGCTTATAAATGAATCCATGAAGATAGCGGCATTCTAGTGGTAGAGCGGCAGCTAAAATGAGGGGACTTTTGGGTTCCCTTATCTCGAAAACTATCGATTTTTTCAAAAAAATTATAAGAAATATTTTTGTAGATTACAAGGCGATCTTAACAAAAATTCTCCATTTCTCATATTTTGGCAGATATTAGCCGGAAACTCATTTTTTGGGCCTTGGGGCTAGTTTCAGCCCTTTCCCACCTTTTAATGTTGATAAACTTTTTTTCACTCGAAAGCATTCCCGAAGACCTAAGAATTGCGCCACAAGGAAAACTGTACAGATTTATTTACAGCTTTATCCCTTCATTTACTGGACTATAAAGTAAATGGATATGCTAGTCAAAATTTCAGGGTTCTTTAAAAATGTAAAACCTAGATATTGTTCTTTTAAATCAAACTTAAAATTGGCCTAAAGGAAATTCATTATGTCCATATATGATCAACCCTGAAAATATCAAAGAGAAAGAGATCTTTCGTCCAAAAATCACCTGTGTTTATAACTTTATCTTTTAATAGAAACCTCGTAAAATAGTCTCAATATCTCCTTTTAATAACGCTCCTGCCTATAACCAGGTGAAACATTGACACTACACCGTACCAAGGGTCATCACGATCTGTCCACGTTTAATAAGGTCCTGGGTTCATATATCTCACCCGAAGCAACCGTATTTTTTTTCATGTTATATAATTTTCGTTACCTAGTGGCATAGTAACATGATTTTTCAAGTAATTGGAATAGATGAACTTTAGCCGCACCGTCAGGTCTTCATGACACTAATAACTAGATTCAAGATTATAGAGGGCCAAGCCCATCGGAAGAAGAAGAAGGTTTTTAAGGTTAATTAGTTTTGAAGATGAATAGCATTACGCTATATATTCTCTTTTGGAAGGTATAATTATATAACCATATAATTCTGATAACCCAACAGATTATTGGGCTGGCCATTTGAATAAAATATGCAGGTCAACTTCCTAATAATTTTAAGAAGAAAGAAAAGGAGACTTTTATTTTTAAAAATGGAAAAATAAAATCTTTGTGTAAAATATTTTGTAAAAAAAGATCCAAAATTCCAGTTTACCATTGGTATCTCGTTTGTAGCAAAATAATTTTTGTGCTTAATAATTTAATGTTGTAAACGGTTAAAACAATAAATAATTTTTTAAAGTAATCCGACCAAAATGAATTTTTGCAATTTTTCGTTTTACTTTTCCTGACCTTATCTTAAATTTTAGATAAAAACTAAAATCATCTTTTTGTTGCCTCTTGCAATAAATTCAATGTTTTGTCTACGTGCATTCATCATTTTTTTTTCTGAATACGGGCCTGACAGTTTTATTGAATTTGCTTTAAATCCTAAAAAAATGAATGATTTTTTTATAATATATACCAAACATTTTAAATAAAAGATGTTGATCACCCTCTTTATGACATTTTTTTTTTAAACAAAGCTTTCAAAGTGTTTAAAATAATCTAAATTGAAACAACAGTCACCAACAGTTCAGTTTTTAAAATTTAATTTTAAAAATATATATTATATATATATATATATATATATATATATATATATATATATATATATATATATATATATATATATATATATATATATATATAAGTATGTCCGCGGATGCGGTTAACAAGAGGACAAATGGACCAAAAATTCGAAGATACGAAGAAAAGTGACTCTTGATAAAAAAATTCTGCTTGTCAAAAAAATATATACTACAATTGAAAAATAGATTTTTATCATACTACGTCTTAAAAATGCAAAAACATAAAATCAAGCAAAAGCAAACATTCGTTTTTTGGCCTTTAACGTAAAATGATAAATAAAAAACTAAACTAACCACAACTAACAACAACTTACTGAGGAAAATTTGAATTTACGAAAAATAAAAAAATCAACAATTTTGCAAGTACGCATTTTACATTTACATTTTACATTTTTTCCATTGTATATTTATTTTTATTAATGTTTAGTAATGTAAAGGTGATAATCAAGTAAAAGTAGTAAAATGCGTAGGTACTTGCAAAAATGTTAATTTTTTTTTAATTTTTCATAAATTTAAATTTTCTTTAGTAAGTTCGGATTCATTTCATTCCAAAAATGACTGTTTGCTCTTGTTTGATTTTATGTTTTTGCATTTTTGAGACGCCCTGTATAATAAAAATCTATTTTCTCATTGCAGTTTATATTTTTTCGACAAGCAGAATTTTTTATCAAGAATGACTTTTTTTCGTATCTTTCAATTTTTGGTCCATTTGTCCTCTTGTTAACCGCATCCGCGAGACATATGTTATATATATATATATATATATATATATATATATATATATATATATATATATATATATATATATATATATATATATATATATATAATAAATTCACTTCTGAGATGACTACTAGGGGGAGCAGATTTTTGGTCACGTGGGATTTAGGATCCGAAATTCATAAAGTACTAAAAGCATACTTAGTCTGGTCGAGAAGTGTGTTTCCTGCGAAAAATAGTTAGAAGGCTATGAAAAATATGAGCGATAGCTCATTCAACGCGGAATGGAAATCTGAGAAAGGCGTTTTAAGGATTTTTTCTGCCAGTAAAAATTGTAATTGTTATTAAAAAAAAAGGAAATAAAAAAGCCATTTGGATTTTTGATGATAACTCCAAAACCATAAAAAATAGCGGAAATTGCAAAAAAGATCCTTGAAGAGGAGCAAATTTCTGATAAAAAAGTCGACTCCCGGAGGTCTATCTCCATTATTTATAATAATTTTAATTTAACGGTAAAAATGGGCCTCCTCGCGACATTTTTGGTTGCGCGCTTGGCGTCAATACCGAGTACGGCACACTAAATATTTTTTTAGGGTATTAAATGTTAAAATTGAAAAATTTTTAAAAACTATTGTGTATTCAGAACTCTTTAAAGAATTTATTCCCGTTGAAAATTTAACTTAAAGTTATTTTTTTAACAAGTTAGACACCTGTTAATTAACAAAATTGTTTCTAACTTTTGTCTTCATGGTACATTAAAAAAATATTTATATAATTTTCGTATAATTTTTTTGCGTCGTGGAGGTAGAGCTCTTTTTATATACATACCTAACAAGATCACTCCATAAAAGTTTAAATTTTTTAATGCTTTGTTTATAATAACTTTATAACTTTGACAATATTAGTCCGATTTTTAATTTTTTATCAAGGTTATAAAATTATTATAAACAAGGGATTATTTTTTTAAAAACTTGTCTAAATACACCATAATTTTTTAAACATTTTTAATTATTATTTAATACCCTAAAAAAAACTATTTAGCGTGACGTACTCGGTTTTGATGCCGAGCGCGCAATCAAAAAGGGCACGCGAAGGCCCATTTTCAGCGTTTAATTAAAATTATAAATAATGGAGATAGTACTCCGGGAGTTTGGATTTTTATCGGAAATTTCTCCTCTTCAGGTATATTTTTTGAATTTTCGTTATCTCTTATGATTTTTGAGTTATCATCAAAAATCGAAATGTTTTTTTAATTTCGTTTTTTGTTAATATCAACTGCAATTTTTATTTGCAGAAAAAATCCTTAAAACGCCTTTCTCAGATTTGCATTCCGCGTCGAATGAGCTGCATTTTACCTTTAATATTTTTCAAGCTCTTTTAACTTAAAAATGAATTTTCGCCACCTTTTTGGCTTAAATCACAAATTTTGAATTCGCTAAAAAACATAATTTACAAAAAAATGAATTAAAACTCATAATAAATAAATTAGGTTTACATTTTGAGTCTTTTGAGCTCATAATCCCACTGAGGAAAAATTTATGAAAATACAGTATCAAATTTTGGAATACCCGTTAACATTTTAATTAAAATTTTTTTCAGAACGAATAAAATGTTCTGTCTCAGTATTACGTATTATTTGACCAGTATCTACCCTACGCCACTTGAGGCTTAATAATTTATGTCAAATTTAATTTAAAATAATAGGATTCCCTTTTCATTTTTTTTTTTTTTTTTTGCTATGGTTTAACAACAGGAGGTTTTTTTTATTATTAATTTAAATATGAATAATACAATTATTTACAACTAAAGAAAAATACTTATTATAGTTATCAAAACAGTAATATCTTATTTAAAAATTTTGGTTAAAATTCTTTTCGCTTATTTTAACTCTAAATTTTAAATTAAACTTAAAATTTTAAACCATTGGTAGTTACATACAAACCGTTTGTTTTGCAATAGGCGGGTTAAACACTTAGAATGGTGGGAAAGAACTCTATCAACCATAGAAAAACGGTAAGCCGAAAAATCCAGTGTTTATAGAAGAACGTTCGTAAATTTACTCGTCCATTGGATCTACGCTGTTCTGTCTATTACAAATAAAAGACGATTAGGGATGTAGGCGAGCAAATCGAAGTCAATTAATAGTCTGGGAAACCACGGCAAAACCCCAAGCCTATAAGAGAACCGCATGACACATTTTTTAATATTACTATGACGATGGAGTCCTTCTTCTGGGGCTAAGCGCTGTGAACGAAGATCCTATACCTGTTCCTTTCTGAGGGCCCCACGCACGAGGGATTTTCCTAATGGCGGAAGATGGTTGCGCGCTCAGCAGGGAGGGGCAGTACTGACAGAAAACGGTTATGCGTGATAACAGAAGCAGTTCCTGGTCGGATCGCCATTGTTTGTGCACTGCATCGATAATTTTTTTTGTTAAGAATTTAAGTTTTGGAAAAGTTCGGAATTTCTGAGGGTTACAGAACCCGACTATCCAGAAGTTCCATCTACAAAGCCTGGGAAAGCTCACGTTGATAACAACGTGTGTCTGGAAAGGGGAGACCTGGCTGAACGTTCTCCGACGGAGGCCAAGAAAAGTGAAAGCAAAGCAAAGCAAGCTATATTTCATTCAAAGCCGCACTGCTGCCTCAGCTCAGAGGGTTCAAATTGCATTTTTTTTATCTTTAAAAAAATCGTAAAAAATCGAGTTTTTTAATATAACTCGAAAACTATTGATTTAAGGAAAAAAGTATATAATCAAAATTGGATGGTCTAATAAAACTTTTTTTTTAATTATTTTGTAGCCGTTTTAGTTTTTAAGATATTAACGATTTAAATTTAAAATAAAAACGTAAATATCCTAAAAACTAAAAAAATTACGAAAAAATGTAAAAAACAAAAAATATTCCTTTTGGTAAGTTCTATAAAAAAGGTTATATACATATTTTTAATAAAATAAGTATAAAGGTGATATAAGCAAAAAAGTGATTTTGGCCCTTAAATATTTTTCTTATAACAATATTCTTTCTGGTACCATTAATTTTAGCAGCACCGATCCGTTTAAAAATTAATTCAAAATGCTTTATTTATTGAATGAAAAAAACTAATACACATGTGCCGAGGCAACGGTGGATAACCTGATGGCACGGATATTTTATTTAATTGTTTTGGTCCAATACCTGTACCCATTTCGATCTATTTGAAACTTTAACCCTTATCTGGGCTTTAACTAAAATAAAATTTAATCTTCATTTGATTGGAAAAAACCCTTCTTTATCTGGGTGTTATATACCTGACAGAAAGAAAGAAATATTAATATCAATAATTTTTTAAAGACAGTTACTCGTTTAGAATGATCTTGAGAAAATTTTAATCATAATTTTAACATATTTTTTTATATAGTTTATTTAGTATTAAACTTTTAAAATATTTCTCTTATTAAGCTATCTACTTCTTCTAAGCTTAAAGCCATTCCTATTTTAATTATGGTATTTACCCATTTATTTACTACCTTAAAAAATGATTAAATTAAAGTTTAAACATTAGATCGACTAAAAAAAAATCATGGTAAAAATATCATTAAAATGTTCTCAAGATCATTCTAAAGAAGTAACCAATGAGCTGTTAGTTTAACTGGAGAAAGCAAGCACAAAGATTTGGCATAAGCGTGGCATCATAAACGCACATTCTAAGGTTCAGCCTAGCGATGAATGAGCCTCTGTACCCGAAACAATAAAATCCACCAAAACCGGGGAAAATGGTTACTACAGATACTATTTTGTCGTAAAGCGTGGCTGCCAAGTATCTTTCTGTTTCATTTACTTGATAGTATATTATGATTAAATTTTACTTAATTTATTTCTTAAAATACATCAAAATAAGCTCTACTATTGTATTTTAAACTGTGAATAATATTTTTATATTTATTACTATAAAGTATAACACAGAAAAGTAATGATGTCAAAATACTATTTTCTTTTTGGACAGATACTAATAAAGGCGCGACAACGTGACAACAGCGGATTTTTCGTAGAAGCGTACTTCCGCCTTGCTCATGGATTCTAGAGAAGTAAAGGATCACCCTCTTTTATGGCTGCAAAAAGTGAACCTCACTAGGAGGCGCTGATGTAGCTTAGGGAACCAATGAGAACCAATGACCTTGACCGCAGTATATAAAGTAAAGTTTAAAAACGGCCCTCTGGAACACAACGCCCTCCGCAACTGAAGGGCCATTTTTGTAACACAGAGCGGGTGATCCTTTACCTCTCTAGAATCCATGGCTTCGCTCGACAGATGACACATTCAATATGGCGTTTTAGTGTAAATGTTTTTGTTGTTTGGGTAATTTTTGTGACAATTGGATAAATTTCAGTTTTGTTTAAGTACTTTTAATAAATTAAAATGGTAAGACAGTGCCAAGTGTGTAAAGTGACGGATATGATTTCTGGATTATCATTTCACAAGTAAGTACAAACTATGCTTGTACCATTCTATCGCCAATAATAAACAAAAATATGTTGGCCGCAGCTCTCGATTGCGTTTATGAATGAAATGCTTTCTCTCTCTATGATGTTAGCTCATTGGAAGTAACTGTCTTAATAAATTAATAATATTATTTTTAAATCGATAACAAAAATATTTAAACGATGAGCTATACACATAAAAACATAGAAGATCGAGAAATGTTAAGCGTCCTGCCAAGTATATAGCACCCAGATAGAGTAGGTACCCTTTTTTTCAATTAAATAAAATTTAAATTTGATTTTAGTTAAAGTTTCAAGTAAATAGGTATGGGTACAGTTATTGGACCAAAAAACATTAAATAAAATATCCGTGCCACTAGGTTATCCCCCATTACCTCAAGGCACCTGTGTATTAGTTTATTTATTTAATAAATAGAACATTTTGAATTAATTTTTAAATGAATCGGAGCTAGTATACTTACTTGTACAAATAAAATATTATTATTTGCGAAATTTTTAATGACCAAAATCACTTTTTTGCTCATATCTCCTTTATTGCTTATTTTATTTAAAATGTGTATATAACTATTTTTACAGAGCTAACCAAAAGATATTGTTTTGCTTATTTCATTTTTTCGTAAGTTTTTATTTTAAATTTAAATCGTTAATATCTCAAAAACTAAAAGGACTACAAAAAAAATAAAAAAACTGACGTAGTTTTGTTAGACCATTAATTTTGACTATATAACATTTTTTCCTAAAGTCAGTAGTTTTCAAGTTAAATTTAAAAAAAAACGATTTTTCACAATTTTTTTAAGGAAAAAAAATGCAATTTGAACCCGCTGAGCTGAGGCAGCAGTGCTCTTTAAATTGACTATAGTTCATAGTAATAAAAAAAAAATGTTTTTTCCGGTTCACTTATAGGTTTGGTTTTTTTGCGGTGGCCTCCCGGACTATAAGAACGTACCAAGAATAAATGCAGTCTAAGGAGGCTTAACGATTACGTCTAAGTTTTTAGATTTTAAAATTTTAGGTAAATATGTCAGTCAAAAATATATTTTCTGTAATGAAAAATGATAATTAAAAAATAAATCAGCAAAATTTAAGATACAATTATTATCATAAAATGTTAATATTTAATATCCTCCAATAGCAACCAAGTAATACTTTATTCAATTCGCCAAGGTTGTGTCTTAGAATTGTGTAATTAGTTTACAGTTAACAGCTATTGTTACGGTTAACACGGTAAAGAATCGTATATGGTTCTTAATAAGCTTTTTTACCACTGTCTTAAATCGTATATGGTTTTTAATAAGCTTTTTTACCAGTGTCTTTAATGTCGGCTCTGGTTTATCTTACAGAAAGCAATTATTTTTAGATAATGCGCTATTTTCCAGCTCATTTGTTAGAGGTATTAATGAAAAGCGATCAAATTTAGAATCTTATCCATCATGTATTTTTTTTTTCAATAGTGTTAAGCATTTTTTCTTTGTTTTTAGTTCCCTCTTAATAAAGAACAAATCTTAACTTATGGTTTTTGCAGATCCCTCCCTTCTTGGGACCATAGATTACAAAAAAAAATATGGTTTCCCATTTGCGTCTGTCGATCTACCTGTCTGTCAGTCTATTTGTATGTTGGCGCTATAAACCGCGAACGAAATGAGTAAAGATTGATATTTTATTTGATTTCTTAACAGTAGATATTATTTCTTTTTACACTCGAAATAGGCAACTTTATATTTTATTTTATATTTATAAAATTTTATAAATTTTGTAAATATAAGTATTATAAATTTAAAAAAAATAAAAATACTACCCTTTATTTCATTAATGATTAAACTCAGATTTTATCCTAAGAATTTCGCTTGAGCCTGTCTTTAAAAGCATTTTTTTCCTGCAGTCAGGCTGTCGCAATTACTTTTAAAAAGTAATTCAATTACAATTACCAATTACTCTCCTAAGTAGTAATAAATTACGGTTACCAATTACTAGCATGTTTGTTAAAAGTAATTCAGTTACCAATTAAAACTAAAAGTAATTCAATATTTTAGCAATAACTTCATTTAAATTACCACATGTATTAAACCCGATACACTAAACCAGGGGTCTCCAAACTTTCCAGCCTTAGGGCCATACTGATTACTCCAGTAAGTTCCGAGGGCCAAAACCATATTTCATTGTTGCCGGTGGTAAGAAGTGAAATAGTCCATGATGAAAAAAAAGTCCGAAAAAGTACACAACGTTTAAAAAAGGCTGCAAATCAGACTAAAGTCCGAAAACGGCAACACTGCATATTATTAATTTTCCTGTCATTATCTGTAATTTCTAGATTAGTCGTAGAGTACGAGCCATGAGAGTAACGTGACACAACATCTGGGGACCAAGCGGAAATAGGTGTACCTTCTATCGCTAACAGATGGCGCTAAAGCACTACAGAATAATCTCGTTGGTTCGAGAAATTTGGTGTCTTCCCTCACTTCTAGATGGCAGTAATTGGAATATATAAGAAGGCTGTGTCGCAACCACAAGTCAGTTCCTATGACACTGTTGTTAAATAAAATATTGCATACCTCCTTAAAACGTGTTTGTGCGTGTTTGTTTGACATCTTTATAACAGTATTTTGATTTGAATTTTGCTTTTGTGTGGAATTAGTAGTATGGAAAAGAAGCGAAAAAATTGATAGTGAATGCAGAAAATTCAAAGATAGTGGAACATTCAGTATTTCGTAATTGAGTATAACAAGGCGCTATGTTTGATTTGCAATGAAAGCAAGCCGTTCTCAAAGAATATAACATTAAACGTCATTATGAAACAAAACATTTTCAAATTACTCAAAATATACAGGAAGTTTGCGGACAGGAAATTCGAAGCTTGCACGCGGATTGAAATTGCAGCAATCTTCATTTAAAACTCAAAACTCAACAAAGGCTGCAACTCGTGCCAGCTTTCGTGTGGCTCTTGAAATTGCAAAACGTGGAAAACCATTCACCGATGGAGAAATGATCAAAGAATGCATAATTGCAGTAGCGAAAATTGCCCTGAAAAGGTAAATTTATTAAAAACTTCAGTAAGTCAGCAAACACTGTGGTCGAAGGGTGCATCCTAAAATATATCCTCTCAACTGTTCGACAAAAATGGACATTTTGAGTGGTTTTTTGGTTGGATAGTCAACGGATGGTCAGATACTGCTCAGGTGTTGATTTATATTCGAGGAAGTAGATAAAAGCTATGAAGTGCCGAAGAACTTCTTGATAGTATATTTCATGGCACCTTGGCAGATATTTTTAAAGGAGTTGAAATGGCCATTAATCAAAAGAACCTTGATGGAAAAACTTGAAATGTATTACAACTGATGGAGGCAAAAACATGAGTGGGAAAGATAAAGGAGTGGTCCCTCTTGTGTCGAAGGCTGTAGAAAATGACGGTGGTTCAAAACCATTAGTCTTACATTGTATTATTCATCAACAGTCTTTGTGCGGAAAATGTTTGGATATGTCTGACGTTCTGAAACCAGTCATATCAACTGTTAATTTTATCAAATCTTTTGGGCTGAATCACCGACAATTTCGACAATTTATTGAAGAGATTGGAGAAACTGACTTACCTTATCATACTTTTCCGTACGCTGGCTTAGTTTTGGGAAAAATCCTTCAGCGCTTTTTTTAACTTCGAGCAGTGATCGAAATTTTTTTGAATGAAAAGCATCGCCCTCTTACTGAATTACAAAACAACGCATGGCTGTGGAAGTTAGCATTCTATGTTGATTTGACAAAACATTTGAACGAACTGAATTTGGGGGGTTGCAAGGAGAAAACCAGCATCTTCCTGATTTATACACTAATATCAAATCATTCCGGAAGAAATTGAGACTGTTTCAATCACAACTACGAAGTAAATGTTTTTCACATTTTAAAACATGTGAAATATTCAGCCACACTACTGAGACTGAGTTTCCTATCGATTTTGCAATCGAAACTTTGAGTGCTTTGAAGATAAATTTTGATACTGTTTCTCGGCACTAAACAAATAAAATATTTATATTAATATGCATCATACGCGCACGTCACACTATTTAAACTGCTTTCTCGGCAAGTTCAACATTAAATGATTGTAAAATTTAAAAAAATATCCTACCCCTAACATTAACATATTTTTTCACAAAAAAAATATAAAAATGGTAGTTAGCTCCAATTGAAAATACTAAATCGGTGCGAAGGCGGCGTTCGCCGGATTCAAAACGGCCCGCCATGTTTTAAGATGCTCTTTCTGACTGGCCGAAATTTCGGCCGTTTTTCCATTCCAAAAATTTTTTTAATTTAATTATTTATCAGGGAATTGAATTAATTTCTAAGTAATTCAATGACTTTATAAACAATTGAATTACTTTCTAAATAATTAAATTACTTTTTAAGTAATTGAATTACTTGGGATTCGTGACAATCAATTACTAATTACGATTACATTAACCTATTAATTGATAATCCAAATACAATTACCTTTTCCGTAAAGTAATTAAATTAAAGTAATTCAATTACTGAGAAGTATGTGAATACTATTTTTCAATTATTTTAATTCTGGTTAATTAATTAAAATGATTCTTTTTATATTAAAATTTTACTTTGGCATCAGTTTTGAATTGATTTGAGGTAGAAATTAACTTAAACAAAAATAATTACTGAAAATGCAGAAATTTTTTCTCCATTAGATTTTTTTGCATGAAGTTTCAATTTAAGGTATAAATAACCGGAAAATCACTATTCGTACGCATGAAATGGTGTGCAATACACTTTTGTGTCGAAAGTGCATTTTTTGCTATTTTTTAATATTTTTCGATGCTTTTTTTTATATAATTAATTCAAATGAATTAAACTTCGATTGATTGGGCATTTTATTATGATGTCTATAGCTTCTGGATTAAAAGGTAATGCCAAAATAAATAGTTCCGATGCTACTGAACTTGGGTAAGATTTGATGAAAAGTATGGTTGGTTAAGGATGCACAACAGTTAAATTTAAGAAAACAGATAAAATTGTTTCTTTATTAGCAATGGAATATATTGTATTTGTAAATGGTAAAATATATAACATAAATACAGAATCCATATTTATGAAAGTAATAAAATCTACAGAAATAAAAAAGAATATGCCTCAGTATTTACAGTACGAGTTAGCCGCAGTTCTAACTGCATTATTTCACGAAGTTCTTTTGCGAAAAACTGCAAAATCTAAATTGTATGAATTGTTTAGGCCGTTGGCAAATGTGACAAATGATGATGACGAAATGCATATTATTGATGAAGGGTTTTTATTGCACAAAATAACATGGCAAAAATTTAATACATACAAAAATATATGTGTTAAATATTTGGAATATATAAAAAGATTCTCCCTGTTGTGTAATTTTTGATGGCAACCCAGAGCAACCGGGTACAAAAAGTAATGAGAGGGCTAGAATTTTCATTACATGATTAAATATCCCATAACCCCGAAGATTTTTTAAGTAATAATAAAAATAAAAACAAGCTAATACAATTTATTTCAGAACAATATCTCTTATTGCCAGATAAATTTAAAGTGGAAGTACTTTAAGATACTGAAGATGCAGACAGTTTAATAGTTAAAACGGCCACCCAAAAACCAGCTCAGTACACAAAATGCTACATTTTAGGAGAAGATACGGATCTTTTAATTTTAATGACTCAGCTTGCTGCAAATAGTTAAGTTACAATGTTTAAAAAAAGAGCTAAGCAGTCCCCTGAATATACACTTTATGCAAGTAAAAGTTTTACTTTAAAAAACAACTTAAAAAAAGTTGCAATGTTTTGTCATGCTATGTGCGGCTGCGATACAACGTCATTGTTTCATAATTGGGGAAAGACAAAAATGTTTAATATTTTATTTAATTAAATCATTTCATCGTCTAAAAAAAGCTGCAGAACAATTTAATGATCCAAATGCTGATCAGACCAGTTTATATGATGTAGACACTGATCTTATAAAAAGTCAAAACAAGTTTCGCCAAGAATACCCTTAAACGAATACCAGTACTATTGTTCGAAACAAATAAAATCATTATCATTAAATTTACTCCCTCCAACAGAAGGGGCACTTTAGAAACACATCGAGAGAGTTTACTTACAATGTCAAATTTGGCACAAAAACTACATTGACCCATGCAGCTGGGGTCGGAAAAACAATGCTACAGAAAATATTTCAAAGCATGTGTTTTCTGAGGATAAATTAACCTCAGACGACATACTTAAGAACTTTATATGCTCTTACAAAAGCAATTGTACAAATAAATGTGGTTGCAAAAAAATTGGTCTAAAATGCAACAAGTACTGCAACCACTGTAAAGGCATGAAATGCTTAAATAGTGAGACAATAGAAGACTTTTTACCTAACTTTTTAATTACTGAAGCAGAAATTATTAAAGTAGAAGTTGAACCACAAATTTTAATTGGCCATATCGAAAATAATGGATCCGAAAGGGACGATACTGATGAAAACACCAATTGTGACTCTTCTGACGATGAGCTTCCTTCAAAAAGGACGAGGAAGTAAATTTTTTCCTTAACATTTTAAATAATAAAGATTTTATGTAATTATTTAATATTAGTATAGGAATTATGCACTTTTTGATGCAATTCTTTGGTCCAAATGGCCCAAAATGCAACATAAATGTTTCTAAACAATTTATTATACTTAAAATTATATTAAAAAATAAAAATTACCGAGGTTTTATTCATTTCGATTAATTATATAAACAAAAACATTGAAAAATATTTAAAAAAAATAGCAAAAAATGCACTTTTTTACACAAAAGTGCATTTTAATGTGCATTGCACACCCTTTCACGCGTACTACTACTTAAAATGTATTTGAGCCCTTGAAAAACGCTAAAAATGGACAGACTAGTTTCCCAAAATATTGAAAAGCGTTTTAGCAAAAGATATTTTTCAAGCAATTTTAAACGATTTTATCCAGTTTCGGTCATCTGAATGATTTTTTTTTATTTTATCGCAATCATTTATCCTTACTGAAATTTAAATATTAATAGTAAAATCCTGCAATAAATAATGTTTTTAAAAATATAAGTTCAGTGGCCTTAGGCTATTAAATCCTCGACATGGTAATATAAGTTCAGGTGAGCAGGTCCTCGGTGTATTCTATACCCCTGACATTTAAAAGGCTGAATATTCGCGTCACGATATAGAGCGAAAAATGTCAGCTCATAATAATCAAAGGTTATTATTACCACCTACAAGTTAATAATGTTAAGTTTGATATAAAATTAGCGGGCGGTGGAAGCAAAACTTAAGGGCCTAATTTCCTAAAATCACGCAATAGATTTGATGGAATTGGAAAACCAATTTTAAAATTTTCCATCTATTAATAGCATTGCATTATTGGTGGGTAGGTAATATAGTAATAAACTGATAAGCTTTTCCTATGACTGAAATTAACTCATGTTTATTAAAAAATTCTTCATTACGGAAAATATTACTAGGAATGTTTTAGGACGCCCATTTTTTAATACAAATTATAAATAAAAGTAAGATCCCACTCACTTCTTTTTAAGTTAAAAATGGTTATCAATTTTTCAATAAACGACGTCCTGTTCTCTGTCTCTGTTTCAAGGGCGTCGATAATATTTTTTTCTGGGAGGGTTAATTTTAGTATCGCAAAAAACAACTCTGAACACAAACCTGATAAAATATGTTACATAAACTGTTATTTGCTGGAAAATAATCCTGTTGTTATTAAGTCAAAATCATAATGAAAGTATTTATTGATGCTAATATGTACCTACATTTATAATGTTTGCACAAATTTTTCATAAACTTAAACAAAAAATTGTTTGTAGCACGCATTCAAATTAGGTTCTTCGCACTCATTTTGCTTTTATTCCGAACTCAGCTGAGGCTTATGCAGTAACAAAAATTCATCCTGAAAACCCTCATTTAGCCACTTGATACAAAATAACTATATAATCTAATATCATTTTCTTCCACATATCTTTCGCCTGTTAAGTTTCTTAGTTTAGTATCAAAGTATAGATGCAATGTAAAAATATATTAACAATTAATATAATTTACCATAACAAAGAGCTTTGTATTTGAAGTTATTAATAGTTGAAAAATAACAGTGAATAACTAATTCAAACTGTAATTATATGGCAAACATGTATTCAGACATAGAGTAACATTATAGAATATACATACATGACCAATATCTTTTACATTATAAACAGAAACAAGAAGAACTTTAATCCTTATTTACTATTTCAATTGACAATTTTTGTTCAACATAACTTTTAAAGAAAATGCTCATTGAAATCAATTGTAAACACCAACGTGATATAAAATTGCAGTCTTTTTTCATTTGCAAATCTGTCATGGATTATTACTAGGTATGTCTCTATTCCATGAAGCGCTAGACTATCGTTCTTGATTCATAGATGCCCTTAACCGTGTTTATTCTTTTTAATGCAGAAACTTTCTCGAGGATGCAACGCTCACTGGCATAGTACATACAAGATATAATGCTAAATGAACATAAGGGTATAACTGTTTATCACACGTTTTAAGAGTTGAAATTGCAGAATCTGGGATATTTGTTTCATTTCTCCGTTTTTTTAAACCATAGTTCTAACTCAGATTTAACCAGAATCAAAATTATGTCGTTCTTGCATTTTTGAATTTGAAAATGGTTGCCACGAGGTAGGAAGGGTTTAGTAATTCACTTGATGAATTAATCGTCAAAATTTACCCGAATCCAGAGATGAATTTAATCGAAAAATTTTAGCCTCATTTTAAAGTGCTGTAACACTTAGCCAATTTAGTTTTTGGTAAATATTATTCAAATTTTAATATATTATTTCTGAGATTAACATAAATCCACCCGTAAATGGAACAATTTTTCGAACTGTATTTCAAAACTTGCGATGCTAGATTTTTATAAGAATTTTAAATGTGATTCTTGAGATAACCTCAAGCGACTTATAAAAGGGACATCTTATTGAAATTTTACAGGAAGTTTCACTAGCACCGTTTAATAATTTTGCTGTTAACGGAAAATAAAATTGGATTAAAATTTTAAATTTATTTTTGGATTACACCCTGAACAGAAATAATTAAATGTCCCATTTAAAAGTGCAAGGGTTATCTTCTCAAGAATAACAAAAATTATGAAGATCGAGCAATCAGAACTTTTGACATAAATGCAAGTAAAATGTATGCCCGTTTTGGATATCACAGTCTATGGTTACGAAAAATAATGTTTCATTTAAATGTTGTTTTTCCGGACCTAAAAAACAACATATTTTTAGTTAAAAATCACATGTTAGGTGTGTTTCCTTATTCCAAGACTTAATAGGCAGATGTTTTAAAATTAACAGAACTGGAAAATAATAAATACATATGCTTAGGTGTTATACAAGCCCCTGGACTGTTATCAAGGTAAAAAAAATATAAAGTAGGAACGAGTCTTTATGGGATCACATGGCAATGGCAAATGCGATTAATGTACAGAGATTTAAAAATAAACGAATCCATAATAATAAAAAAGTCTTTTACAAATCCAAACGTTTAATAAAATTCATTTTTTTGAGTCCATGCAGCAAGCATTTAGACTTTGAATATTGCCGTTAGTTTTACTAATCGATTAACCAACTCATTAAAATAAATCTGTTTTTTTAAAGCTCTGAATCCATCCACAGGTGCAGAATTTGAAACGTTGAGAGCAACATGACAAAATATTGTTAATTTATAAATAACAACTAGCTTTGATTATTAAGACCCAGTTACAATTATTTTTTAATTGTCGAAAAGTACTAGTTTAAGTTTTCGTGAGAACCAATTTTTTTCGACAAGTTTATAATGTTTAGTTTGATTTAAAATTAGCTCATGGTGAAAATAAAGGCTATATAGGCCTAATATCTTGAAGTCACGCAATAGGTATGATAAAGTTAGAAAACCAATTTATTTCTTATTTACTTTTATATTTACAGCTACGTACAAAGTGTAAATGAAGCCATATTGATTATTAAATAGAAAGAAAAACATACTCTAGCTGTGAGTCTTGTATAGTTCACACAAATGTGGACGTTAACTATGGTGTCAGACTTTGCCTGATATGTAACGTTTTAGTTGTATGACTCTTTTATAAATGGTTTTCTTAATAGTTGCTACTTGATCCTTAAGGGGCATCGGCGTAGCTAGGATTTTCAAACTTTTTTATCTTAAAATTGAGACATGACATCCACACCAAATTTATACCAGATGCTACTGGCCCCAAGGGAAACACTTTGGTAAAGAAAATTTTTATTTTGGTATTTGCGAAAAAAGTTGATTTTTTTACTGCCCCCCCCAGAAAAAATCAAAGTTTTAAAAGCGAGTCCTCTATTTGTATTTTTTTCATGAATTTGTTTAAATTGTATCGTTAACTTCCAAATTACGCTGAAATATCCGCATTTTTCTTGAAGTCAGAAGCATCCGAAGTATTCGCATAAGAAAATTGTTGGTAAAAAAATTAACTGGCTATGGTTTTTAAAAAACCATAAAAAATTTTGCGAAACTTGGGATTTACCGATAAAGTTTGATCAAATTTACGAAAAAAATACAAATTGAGGATTTACTTTTGAAACGTAGACTTATCTGGGGGGGGGCAGTAAAAAAAATCAACTTTTTTTCGCAAATCCCGAAATGAAAATTTTCTTTACTAAAGTGTTCCCCTTGGGGCCAGTAGCATCTGGTATAAATTTGGTGTGGGTCCCATGCCTCAATTTTTAGATAAAAAAGTTTGAAAATCTTAGCGACGCCGATGTTAAGGGGAGTGATATAATTTCCTTTCATAAAAATTCTTGACTTTCTAGTATGTTTTCACATCCATAATGACAGTTAAAGAATGACCGCAAAAACTGCCTGTTTTTTTACAATTCACAGATAGGTGGGGAAAAGACATACAAGTATGTATTTTACATCAAATTACTCTTCGCAAAAAATAGGATGAGCATTGTTTTTCGTTTTTAGCAAATTTTTAAAAATCACCTCTATTTAGGGGTTGGAAAATTTGAAGAATTGCGAAAATAGCAGTGGTATTAAAAGTTATTCTCACTGTGATTTTTGTTTCGAATGGACCTTGGAGGAATAAAATAATACAACTCCATTTCTAAGAAGGTTGTAAACTAACCCCCATGTGGGACTATGTGGGGGTGCAATCATCCCCTAAAATGTATAAAATCATATGCAACTTTAAAAATTGCAAAATAAAAAACAGATTTTTTAGGACATGTTTAATAAGAAATAAATGTTTATGATAATCAACCACCATTATCTAAGGGTGAAATCACCCTTATTAATAGGAAAAATTAAATAAAATGCTAGATTTTTCAAAAAAATTTTAGCTTCGAATTTTTTTGATCCAAGTATATAAAGCAGGTGTACCTAGGTTTTTCGAGTTCACTTTTAACAAAAACCACCCCTGTAAGGGGTATATTTATTCCCTAATATGTAGAAAATCATGTACCACTTAAAATTATAAAAAAATATTTAGGTGTTTTAGGATATCTCAAATATGATATTAACATAAAACCAACGTTCAGAGTAAAGTTTGATAATAAACCTTCCCTAAAATTAAGGGTAAAGACACCTTTATTATGAGGAAAATTAAATAAAATGTTAGCTTATGCAAAAAGCCTTTTGACTTATATTTTTCATCACAAGTGTATAAAACATATCTTATTAGATTTTTCGATTTCATTTTCCTGCATGGGAATAAATTCATCCCCTAAGATGTATAAAATCATATGAAACTTTTAAAATTGTAAAAAAATCTTTAGATGTTTTAGGATATCGCAAATTTAATATGAAAATAAAAACATGTTGTATTTGATTTCTATCATAAGGGGATGAATTTACCCCCTTGCAGGGGTAGCTTTGATCAGAAATAAAGTCGAAAATTTAAAAAGATCTGTCTTATACTCTTAATTAAAAAACGAAACTAATTTTTTCTTGAAACAACTTATATTTTATTTAATTTTCCTCATAATAAGGGTGGCTAATAACAAGCCTGGCTGCACCCTTAATTTTATGGGTTTGCTTTTGATCAAAACTCACTCTAAACGTTGGTTCTATGTTCATATTATATTTGAGATATCCTTATATGTTTTTTACATTTTAGAAGACAAATGTACCCCCTCGTAGGGGTAGTTTGGCAAAAAGTGAACTCGAAAAATCTAAGAATGGCTGTTTTATACACTTGTATTAAAAATTACGAAGCTAAAACTTTTTTTTAAATAAGCTAACATTTTATTTTATTTTCCTAATAATGCGGGTGTCTTTAGCCCATTAGGGGTGGTTTATCAAAACTTACTCTGAATCATATTTGAGATATCCTAAAACATCTAAATATTTTTTTACAATTTTAGGTTGTATATATTTTCTACATTTTAGGGGATAAATATACCCCTTTGTAGGGGTGGTTTTGGTTAAATATGAACTCGAAAAACCTAGGTACACCTGCTTTATATACTTGGATTTAAAAAATACGAAGCAAAGATTTTTTTTTTTGAAAAAGCTAGCATTTCATTCAATTTTTCCTATTGATAAGGGTGGTTTTACCCTTAGAAAAGGGTGGTTGATTATCATATCCTTTTTTTTCTTAGTAGATATGTCCTTAAAAAGCTGTTTTTTTTTTAATTTTTAAAGTTGCATATGATTTTATATATTTTAGGAGATAATTACACCCCTACATAGTCCATTGGGGTTGGTTTACAACCTTCCCAGAAATGGAGATGTTTTATTTAATTTTTTTAAGGTCCATTCGAAACAAAAATCACAGTGAGAATAACTTTTATTACCAATTGCCAATTCTTTAGATTTGGCGACTTTCCAACCCCCAAATAGGGGTGATTTTTGAAAATTGGCAAAAATCAATGCAAAGCAATGCTCATCCAAATTTTTTGCGACGAGAAAATTGATATAAAATACATACCTGTATGTCTTTCCCTCCCTCTCCGTGAATTGTGAAAAAGCAGGCAGTTTTTGAGCAATTTTTGTGGTCACTCTTTTCTTTATCGACTGATAGGATTTTGTGGTAGACTTCTAAGACATTCTATCGATCTGATCGAACTGCTATTCATTTGATAACGTATGTCTCAAAAGTTTTGGCACAACATTCACTCAAGTTAAATAAGCGACAATGATAAAATATTTAGTTGGCTTTGGAAACAAAAAATCTTCTTGTCTTTATTTTTGACAATTTAATAAAAAAGTTTTTGCTTTAAAATGGCTATTATAAATAAAACCTCGGAAAAGTATTTATAATTTAGTTGGGCGGATGCCTAAACCTAAATAGTTAGTATACTCGAAACACAAAATATTTCGTACCGTACAATTTACAAGCAAGTGAGCAACCATGCCTTAATTTACCGAACAGTGGAAGATTCAGGATTTTTACCCATGGAAGAGGAGATAGATTGGAGAGAAGAGCTAAAAATAAAGTGCAAGTGTCTATGAAAAAATTAGGACGTGAATATCGCACTTCTAAGGACACAATTTTAGGATAAATGGCCAAAAATGGTGTAAAATATCGAAAGAAATGTCCAAAATATACGGCTAACCAGCTGGCACGGATACCACGATGTTATCGGATATTAATGCGGATCCATTTTGCAAATGAGAGAATCATTATTCTGGACAATAAAAAGTACTTTACTTTGGGCAATTTAGAGATTAAAGAAAATAATGGTGTTTATACCGACTACGCAGAATACTGCCAAAACAAGGGAAAATTTAAAAAAGGCTAAATTCTCAGAAAAAAATTTAGTTTGGTGCGCGATTTCTTCTACTGGAATCTCCAGGCCCTACGTGGGAAGGGTAAGGGGCGACCAAATAGGCTGATAATGTCCAGACCTAGCATCATACCCCTACGCACGTAAAACTCCCAATTGGTTAAACGCTCAAAACACACCATTTGTACCAAGGAAACGACAACCCCCTAACCTACCTCAGACTCGTCGTATGGAAGTTTTTTGGGCACTTTTGACTACAAAGGTTTACGATGGAGGATGGAAAGCTGAAAATGAGAAGCAATAAGTGCGTAAAATCTACAGGAAATTGTAAGATTAGATGATCGCAGGAAATTGCGCCTCATTGAGGAGCACGGGTACCTTCACTTAATTTAATATGCAAATTTTTCATATTTATAATGCGCAGGTGTGCTGTAACAAAAGAAAGACTTGTAATAAGATATGCCCAAAATGGCTTCTAGAGGTTTTATTTATTTTTTTAGAAATATAGCTTTATTAAATAATAAAAACGTTTCGAGAAATTTAAAAATTTAATAAAGCTTTAATTAGATTTAATTATTACCTGCAGTAGATGACTTATTTTAAATTAAAAGATCACAGATTTACTTTTTACTTTTGGTCTTGTAAATTAGTTTATCCTGGGTTTCTAAAATGACCAAATCACAAGGGTTTTGTAGCTTATATAACCTCGGTCTATTTGTCTGAACTGAAATTGTAAAATTTTTACAAAATTAAAACTTTTCAAATAATTAGATTTAAATAAATCCTAAAGACCGCGTAATTGATATTTAAAAAAAATGACATAGATTGTATAGCATGGGCTATTTGCCACCATTGAAAATAAGTTTTAAATTATGGTCCTATCAGATAATAGTATAAAGAAGCATATTTCTCTATATTATAAAGTAAAATATGCATATTTATTGCAAAATATACGTATTAAAATTAAAATATTTTTGAAATTAATTTAGCGACTGGAACGCTCTGTGATTGGTTACAACTTTGGTGACGTCACTTGCAAGTAAATAAATGTCACAAGCTTTGTGTTGTGTGTTTTCAGGTGTTATTTACGATCTTTCGATCAGATATAAACAGTTTTTGTGATGTTTTCAGAGAAGTATTGGTACATTGTGGCAATACACACCATTTATATACCATTTCAGCCAATAAATTGAGAAATTATTAACAAAATTCACTGTAGTTGCACTCGCTGTTAACTTGTTTACTCGCATATGACGTCACGTGAACCATATGTCGACGCCATTACAGAGACAGCGTTTTTAGCGCAAATTTTATAATTTAAACTTTTACATTAAGTTTTATTAAAAATACAGCAGATTTCCCAGAAATATAAAATGTATTGTGTTTGTTAGGTACCAAAGAATAATTTAAAACGATTTTTCAAAATCAGTCAACTAGCCCATTGACTGATTTTTGTACATTATATTGTAAGAGACAAAAAGAAACGTTACAAAGCGTCATTTAAGACGCGGATGTACACTCGTGTAGGAGCATAAAACTTTGGGAAAGCAATTTATAAAAAACTCGCCTATTAATAATCTATTGTCCTTTATATTTAGGATGTTGCAGTCCATTAAGGAATAAATAAAATATTATGACTATTTTTCAAAACATGCGATGCTAGAATTTTAGTCGGTCGATGATTTTAGGGGAAGCAATGCTTCTCTTGGTCATTTTACCAACTTTTTAATGTCAAGTATATTATACTAAAATTTACAAAAATATCAAGACAAAATATGACTTTTTATAACAACTTAAATGTTAGTAAAGTGAGAGAATCCACTAATATTTTTTAAGGTTAAAATGGTGTAAGGCAATTTTGAACGGATATCATACGATACAAAAAAATTTAACAAAATACCAATACGATATAACACAGCAAGAAAGAAAAGTACAGTGCTGTATAATACATTACAGCACAATATAGAACACTACGATATAGAGAACACAACTTTTTTCAATTTTTACTGTCTTTTACTAATCTATTCGCCATTTTGTCAAGAACTTAACTTTAATATTTGTTTTGGTTTGTTGATTTTTTTTATACAATAACATATATATTTTCCCTACGGTATTTTTAAAGAAATCCCAATTTAATAATACAATTTTAAGTATTACTTTATGACCTAATGGTCGTCATAAGAAGTCTTATCTACAAATCACGCCATATTTATTTTTTATTGGATGACTTTTATTAGTTAATAATATACTGAAACGACACTTTAAAAAGAAATATTTACATTTAAAATATAGCAGTATTTTCTACCTTCAAAACAGCCCACGAATCGATCGTTAAGGCACTCCACAAACGTTATAAAAATAAGTACGTAGCGCTACCCCCATAAGAGATCGTACAAGGCTCAAAAGGGGAGAGGGGTTTTAAAAAAAAACGAAATATTAGAAGGAAAAGGGGTGTAATAAGTTATCACGTTGTATTTATTTTTCGCCAAATATTTTTTATACGATTGTTGTAACAGTGCAACAAGCATTTAATATAAAACTATAGCGTGAAAAGGGTATCCACGTCACAAGCCTCTAACCGCACATATTAACAATGCCAGATCGACACAGGCCACTGCGGCTAAGTTCCAATCTTCGAGTATATTTATAGAGGCAGTTTTGCCGGCAGTGCGAACATAGTTGCGAGAGCGGAAGAAGAATAGCAGTATAACTCTTCTCTCCCTCTCCACGTGCCTGATAGGTGGACTGGGCTGATCAATCAGGCCCCTGGAGCAAAAGTGAAAAATTATAATGCTATTTTTTTCTCTCTCGCATGCTTGTTCGCACGGCCGAGCGGCAAGGCTGCCTCTCTAGTTATATGCTCGAAAGTTCCAATATTATATCTCATCAAAAATGTATATATCTCCATCTTATCCCATCCCATAAGAACGGAGTGAATAAAATACCCAGTAAAGCTTATCTGGATATTGAGATACTTTGGATTTTTAATAAATTAAATGTATAAGTTCCATTTTTATTTGTTTATTTAAAAGTAGAATACTATAATATGTTTATTTTCGTTAAAAAAAACACTTAAAAAAAATTAGCTAGACTGTTGAACCTGATGCCTGCAGGAGTTTTTACTTATCTTTCAAATCACCAAATCCTTAAGTCTCATGTTAATAAACTACCTCTTATTTCAGTTAAGACACCCATGGTACATTGGTACCGTGGGTGTCTTAATTCCTCTTCATAGGCGTGCGCACAGTGGGTGCCGTGGGTGCCGTGGCACCCCTTAGTCTGAAAAAGATTACTGTATTTAAAATATGAAAATTATTATTTGATAAGGTTCGATTTAAAAATTACACGCGAACGCACCTTCTCGAAAATGAGTATGGTAAAATCAAAATTAAGATCCACAATACGCGAAGAACGTTTAGAAAATCTCCTGGTTGTATTTGTGGAACAGGAATTAGCCGCAAATATTGATTTAAGAACTGTGATAAACGAATTTAAAAAAATTGTACCTTATGAAAGAAGAATTATTTTATAATAAATAATATATAATGTACTCGGTTTGTTATTACTTATAATTATTTACCAAACATTCCTAAAAGTTTATTCCTATTAATTTATTATTAATTAATTTTAATAA
>JAHBCN010011745.1:0-28165 GCA_019359885.1 Listronotus oregonensis
TTTTTTAAATAAAATCAATGATAATGTAAATTTGGAGTAAAAATTGGTATCCTGGGGTTTTTTGGTACGGCCCTATATTAGATTTTTAAGTAAATAAAATAATTGTTTTGTCATTTTTACGCCAAAAAGGTATACCTACCTGTTAAAAGTTGATATGAGCAACCAAAAAATTACGACGCATCTAATTTTATTATAGCAAAATTTTTAAAAAAAAAAAAAAAAACAAAATGTATAATTAAAAATTTTTTAATTTTAATTTTCCCAAAAATTTTTTTGTTTTTAAATTATGTTGAGCAAAACATTTTTAGGTTTTAAATTTTAAAAAAAAAATTCCACCATATACTTCTAAGCACATGTCAGCTCTGTGGTAAATACGATTCTAAAAAAAAAGGATATGAAAAAAAGTCCATATTAACGTAGGTCCAAAATGCTTTGGGGAGCTACAGGCCCTTGAAGATGGTGTCATAAAAGGGTTTTTTATTTTATTTATTAGGATCTACTTACAATACAGGAATTATCTTTTACGTATAAGTTAGAGTGTTGGGGAGGTCGCTTTTTGAAAATATCAGGTGACCCATATTGAACCGGGCGTGGGAACAAAGGGGTGGTTAGTTTTTGGGGGGGTCATATTTTTTCGCCGATTTTTTTTTTAAACCCCAATTATACGTAAAAAATACAATTTTACAAAAAAAGGTTGCCTTGGTAAAAGTCGTATAGTCGAGGTTTTTTTCAAGATAAATGGATTAAAAAGGGGAAGAGGGGAGTGCGTGAATACGTAATTTTAAAATTGAATTTTAAAATGTACACAATGTAGGAGGTACCAGAAAATTTTAAATTTTTTTTTTTTGGGGAAAATTGGTTTTAAAAGAATAATTACTTTTAAAAAAATAGTATTTAAGCATCTTTTTATTTTTATTACATAGCAGTGGCGGGGGGAAATAAGAGCTGCAGAGCTGCAGAACCACCAAAAAAATAGAAAATAAGCCTTAAATCTAAAATAAATAAATGTTTCTGATTTTAAAAAATTTTTGGTTTAATTAAAAAAAAAAGTTAAACGGACAAGTAACTTCGAACGAACCCCGAGACAAGTTACATTGAACGAACTGCGCGACATTGCTGGCCAGACGTAGTCAACAACATATCTCCACGCGCTTGACCATATAAATTTAGCAGGGCGACACAATGTGGTTCTGTGCTCGAAATTTTCCCCCTCGCCTCTGACGTGCACTCCCCGCGCCTTTTTTTTTTAATACCGTTTTTTAAAAAGGGAATATGTTCTGCATTTTACGCAGTGCTGAGAGATAGTGATTAGGTTTTGACGAGTTTTTCGAGCAGTTATCGGTACCGGTTTTCTGAAAAAAAAATAAAAAAATTTTCGCGTACTGTTATAAGCGTTATATTTGTTTTTTCCTTGATTAATATTCATATTAGAGATGGATATTATCGATAATTTATTAAATTTTAAAAAGGGTTTTAAAAAAGTACACCTACGAAGAAAAAATTAAATTAAAGCAAGGTGGACGTCCTTTACCAAATATTTCCATCGAAAAAGAAGGCTCAAGTCGTGGTAAACAGTACAAAAGAAAATTTTAAACCCCTGAAGTGTACTCAAGAAACGTTGGGGAATTTGTGGATGCAATAAAAAAAATGCTCTTTTCTGTTTTCCTTGTGTACTTTTTGGGGAGATAAATCGTGGACCCAAATTGGAGTGACAATTTAAATCATTTGAGAAAAAAAATAAAGAAACATGAAAAATGCCGACACCATTTACATAATGTAATGGAATTTGCTTTATTAGGCACCGTAAATATAAGGGAACAACTAGATTCTGCCTACGGGAAATATTCAAAAATTTAACGAAGAGGTGAAAAAAAAATCGGTATGTTTTGTTAAAATTATTGATTGCGTTAAATTTTGTAGAATATTTGAATTGGCACTTCGAGGACATGACGAGACGAGTGTCTCAGAAAATCCAGGAATTTTTCGTGGCCTTATTAACTTTAGTGCAGAGCTTGACAAAACATTTAGAAAAGTCGACAGTGTTTAAAGGGATTTCAAAGAAATTCAAAATGACATTTTGGACTGTATTTTGAAAATATGCCGGGGGAAAATTTTGGAAGAAATTCGTCAATCTCCAAATCTGGCAATAATTGTAGACGAAACAACTGATGTGCCCCCAAAGACGCAGTTGGTAGTAATACTTAGGTATTCACGAAATGGCGAACCTATAGAACGTTTCTGGACCTATCAAAAAACCCATTGGTGTTAATGCAAAATTTCCCCACCAAGATATTTTACAAGTTTTAAAAAGTAATATTACCAGACACAAAATAACCCCCAAAAAACTAATTGCTCAAAGCTACGATGGCGGAGCCGTAATGAGTGGAAGGCAACCGGGCCCCGGAAGGGGTTTAAAGGGGAAATTTCCATATGCCCATTTTGTGCACTGCTATGCGCATCCCCAAATTAATTTAATAATGTCCAAAGCTGCTTCACAAAATTCACAAGTAAGACTTTTTTTTTGGAATTTGAAAAATACCAGCATTTTTTTGGGGAAAATTGCCACAACGTGTAGATGTACTGACCCCAAATAGTTCAAAAAAAATTCCCCCCGGTGCGCCAACTCTTTTGGAATTTTAAATCCGCACTGTTAATATTGTTTTTGAACATAAGGGGAACTTTAATAGAATGTATGGAGAACATAGAAGACTCTTTTACTAATCAAACTGTTTGTAGTGCCGCGTCATTTTATCAGAAGAATGCTCTTAGATAAAAATTTTATTTTCTGGCTAACTTTTTTTCCTCGTGGGGATGCCCCCTTTTATGTTCTTTTTTTAAGAGCCTACAAAAGACCCGTAGAAATAAACAAAAAAATTGAGACTTTTGAGCAGAATGTGATGTCACTAAGAAACTCAGTACCTGAAGTCGTTAGCCAAACTTCTTCATTATCCACCGAGCCCTTATCTAAAATTCGTAGAAAGACAGTAAATTGGATCATCGTATTGCCGCTATAAAAATCTGCGATGTAATTTTGAACTGTGCGAAAAACGATTTGCATTTAAAAATCATTTATCTGCGGCTACTTTATTTTATTCTAATAAATTTGGGGAATTTTGTGATAATTTTCCCGAGGAAATTTTAAATTTAACATGTTCTGCTTATCCAAAAAATAGATAAAAAAAAGTTTAAAAACTGAATTATCGGTAATTTATTCCCCGAGCAGACTGTAGATCTATAAAAGGGCAGTACCGTTTTTTAAATTTTTAATAGAAAATAATTTATCGGGGGGATTTCAAGAAACCAAAAAAATATTAGAAATTCTTATAACAATTCCAATGACGACTGCAGAGGCTGAAAGATCATTTTCTACTTTAAAACGAATCAAGAATTTTTTACGTAATTCTATGACTCAGGATCGTCTAGTGGCTCTATCAATGCTATCAATTGAAAAGGAAATGATTCTGAAATTTCAAATTTCAATGAGAAGGTTACAGACAAGTTTTTTTCCAAAAAAAGGCAGAAGAATCAACTTAATTTATAAAAAAAAAGCCTTTAGTCTTCGGAGACATTCTTTGTGAAAAATTTTTTGTATAAACTTTTTTTTACTTGCTTCTCAAATCTGTGTAAGTTTATATTTATGTTATTTTTAATTCTGGTTTGTTAAATGTATATTACTAATCGTTTGCTGCCAGAACCCCTATTTTTTTAATCACGAGCCGCCACTGTTACATAGCTTTGAAAACAGTAGACTATACAACTTTATACCCAGAAAACCTTTTTACGCAAAAATGTGTAAAGAAACATAATGTATTTAAAAGATAGCGAAAATACACTCGGCGAAAAAAAAATATGATCTTAAATAACTAACCAACCCTTTGTTTTCACGCCACTGGTTGCAATATGGGTCGCCTGATATTTTAAAAAGTGACCTCCAACCACTGTAATTTATAGGTAAAAGTTAATTTCTGTATTGTGAGTAGATCCTAATAAATTAAATAAAAACCACTTTTATAACACCATCAGCTCCCTCTGGAAGCATTTCCGGACTTATGTTAATATGAACTTTTTTTCATATCTTGTTATGTAGAATCGTACCTTAAAATTTTTCATCGTTATTTCCGGACACCCTGTATGTTTCTTAAAAGCAAAATAATATACGAAAATTAAAGGATAAAAAAAGATTTAGTTTTAGGTGCTTATTCTGAAAAAAATAAAAGTTTAACACCCTGTATCTTAAAAACAATGCATTTCCAGTTCTGTTATTTAATAGAATTACATCAATTAGGGAACACATTGTTAAATTGGTTTTATTTATTTATTTTAAATAATTGATATTTTTTAATACTTTTTATATTTGTAAAAGTTGTACAACAAATTCAATCCAAATCTGCAATTGCAGGACAGATATACCGACATTGACACCAAATAAAGTCCTGAACTAAATACTATCCCAGTAACCTTTAACAGAAAAAACTGGTGCATCTATCACACTTCGAATGCATCTTACTAAAACTGGCGTGAATATCTAATAAGGTAAATTTGGTCATGGTTATAAAAGTGATGGCGATAGTTAGTTTTTGTAATAAAATACCGGGTGGCCCAAGAAAATATCTTTATTTGTGAATTATTTAATGAACCAATTCAGAACTAGGACTAAACCCGTTGATGACTGTTTAGAAGCGAAGGTACCGTCATTTACTACTTTCGGATTTTTATTTGCCTTTTTTCAGCTAAAAACTGACAATTATGTTTTACATTTTATTTTATTTTATTTTATTTCTTTGTAAAAATATTAAAGTTAAAGGAGGTGATCAGTTACTACTTATTTAATTTATTTTTGAATTAACAAAAAACATGTGAATATGTTTTATAGTTTTGTGGCGAATTCATGTTTTGGTATATTTTCGTTGGGAGTACTCGCCTTGAAATTTGCTAGATAATGGGACCACTTGGGTCCAGGTCCAGCGGTATAGCGAGCTGGGCCTGCTCAGCCCTATTAACCCCTATAAACTTGCAAATCCCCTGCAACGAAAAAGAAAAATCCCCCCAAAAACCAAAAAAAAAAAAAAAAATAAACTACATTTCGGTGGTAAGTCGGTCACCGGTTTCAAGATGAAACTAAAAGAAAATAAAAAAATTAAAGATCACAAATCTATTTTTACCATATATTCCTGGCTTATCAAATAAAATTCAACGAATAGGTAATGGATTTAATATTCGTACCATCTTTAAAACACAAACCACTATTAGATCTCACGTAACAAAAATAAAACCATACAATATAAACGAAAACACAAAAAATGTTACTTATATAAATTTTATATAGATGAAACTTCCAGACCATTAGCCAAACGCATAAAAGAACATAGAACAATGATTACAATGGGAATCATCCAAGGTGTTCTCGATTGACCCCACGAAAAAGTTCCTATAGTTATTTCCCCGACATGCGTGTCTGGCGAAATGGTAAAAATGTAATGGCAGATATCGTGACCCAAGATCCTAAACATGTTGTTACATTCATCAGATGCTTTTGCGCTGAAATCTGTCATGACGTCACACTAGATTACCGCTGTGTTTTGGATGGGTACTCTTAACCGCTGATTAAGTTAATTAAACAGCTTTTTTCAATTGTTTTATAACCTTAAAATTTTAAAATTTGAAGGATTGCCTGATAACCATCATGTTATTTGCAAGTCATTTAAAATCCGTTCATTTCAGGACCACAACTGGTACAACACAACGTAAAACAAAAAATCTTAACCTCAATATTTTATCCATCGTGGTTTAGAGCCGATGGCTTTAATGAGCATGCGAGTGAAACAGCTTACAAATCTATTGAATAAAACAACGGCACATCCTTTTGTAGCGCTTTCAATAAATTTGAAAATGGCTTGATGGAACAGCGATTAGTGCGCACGGTTTATTGATTAATAAAACAACATGCCTCTTTTTGTCGTGTTTTAGATTTAAGATCCACAAAAAAAATGGAGTGCGATTCTCTCTTTCGCCTCAATTTAACAGATTAGATTTGCTTTTTAGTTAAAAGTGGCAATCCGTTGGTGAAGGGTGGAAGAAATATGGCGTTTATCAATTTACCCACGGATTCACCCGATGTCCACCTTGATTACCCCATAAATTTACCTTACACTGCCTTTTCCTTCCCTTTACCGTCAATTTTTGAACGCGCCCCTGTCATGGTCAAGCAGTGACATCAATAATGCTGCAACAAAACAATATAATGAAAATATGTGTACGATTATATTTTAAAACTTCTTAGTGTGCCAGCCAAAACAATCTAAATTAATACGACGCAAACGACAACAAAACATGTAATTCGCGTGCAAGGGTTGAAGAGACGACGGCACAGCGCGGGCAAAGAGCTTTAAGCATTAAAAGCGTGGCGGGTATGATTGGTCTAGAGGTGTAAAAGTAACGAAAAAAAGCGTACCCGTATGTATTCGTTACTATAACAATTAGTACTCGTTACTATCGTATCGTTACGTTACTCGTTACTTCTGATACCTCATAACATGCTATGTTATGTTAGAGCAACGAATCGAGTCGTATTGCGTACGCGTACAGTAGGACGTCGCGGCGTCGCAACATTCGTAATTTGTAGAAAACATACTTATACATTACATACCAAGCTGCGTAAGGTGCATTTTTTCACTTGTCCGTATTTTGAACCAGAATTGTGTTTTAAGTTCTTCTAAATTTAGTTCGATTTAATAGGTAAAATGTGGAACTACAAGTGAACTGTTAACGGAATCTACTAAATTTGCAATGGAAATGAACATGCGAGTAACGAAATGCGTTCGTGTGTAACGTTTCGTTATTCGGTACTAGATGGCGCAACCGTTACTCAGTACCGAATACATACGGTTTGCTACAGCTTTAGATTGGTCCGATCAATCGGCATTGCAGGCCAATGGTCTCATAAGGTCGTTGCTGTGTTCATCCTTTAACGTTCAATGGAGATAATAAGGATGTAAAAATTTTTTCCAATATAATTTTGGCCATTGTAAAAAAGTGTAAAATCAATACTTATCTTATTTTACATAAAGGGACACTTTATTAAAAAGTATTATTAACTTATACCAACTTGTCCACTAATGCATGATTAACGAAGAATTTTTTTATTTTTTGCTATTTTGACCCTTTTGCAATATTTTTATTTGATTCTAATCGTTATTTTTTAATCATATTTATACCTATTTGTATTTATTGGTATTCGTTTGGCAGATTTAATTATTTTTTATTTAGTACGTTCTGTTTTTTTTTTCATCTAATTAGGTTCGATCCTATTATGTTTCATTTGTATGAAATACCTAAGCCTTAATTTTTAGAATTGGATTCTTTTTCCGTTATTTTAATGTCTGACTTTCGTTCTTTTTAACAGTAAAAGGATACTGTTCATTAAATTGACAGTAGTTACTGTTTTTTGGGGCCAAATAAATGAATTTAATGATTTTTAAGTAATCAACGTTTTGTATTCATTATAAATAATTGCCTCATAGGTAATATTAAGGACTGTATTTGTACTTCTTGAAGGTTTCTGGGTGCAAAGAATGAGAATTTAATGTTGACTTTAGCATCCGTCGATTCGTAGTTATCAGTAGAAAAATAGTGTTCTTTCACTTCAAAGCACAAAAGCATCAGATCTCGTACTTATAATCCTTTTACACCCACAGGTACATTTAAAAGATATGAAGTGGTGAAAAACGTTCTGTAAATTATAAAACGATCACTCTGTACATCAATGGATAATTATGTTCCCCCTTTACTGTAATAAGAATTTCAGTGTAACAATTTACTTCTAGATGTAAACAAATTCCGGTTAAAGAGGTATAAAATAATAATAAAACCCAGTAATTGTAATCAGTATTTTTTAACGGTTACAATTGGTTCGAAAAAATATTTATTGGGAATATGTTTTTAGAGGACAAACAAACAGTTTACTAGAGGTGGAAAACTTTGTTTAAAATATTATTTAAATACACTAAATTTTATAAATTAAAAAAAATACTTGCTAAAAAAGACTAAATTATGAAACGCATAACTATATTATTACTATTTTTGTTAAGTGTGGAATCATTAACAAATTTAAAAGTAGTTTTTGAGTGGAACCAGATGGATTTTACATGGCCAAACGAGGCCTCTAGGAATGGTGCGCTTGCTAGTGGATACTATATTCCTGAAAATCTGATCCCTATAGGGATTGGTATATGGAAAAACAAATTATTTGTGACGGTACCAAGGTAAGTGTAGCTTTATTATTTTTCTATTTCTTTGGTTTAGGACCGCGCTTGAATCTTGATTTTCTTTCTGTGAAATATATATTTACCTATTACGTAGATGGTTACGTTTTAGCTCCAAAGGGATAAAAACTGGAAGCACCAAGGTTTAGTTTAATACATATAAGTATCATAGTTTTGTTCGGTAATCGGCAAAATAGGACCGCTTTAGTCCTGGTCACAGGATCCTGTACGTAAACAGAATCGATTGATCTTTACGAATTTGCAGATACTTTAAAACAAAATAATAAGAAAACCTTAAGAAAACCCTCCAATTATAAATTAAACCACCAATATAAGTCTTTCACCGTTTTCTATATAAAATTACGTTTTCAAGATAAAATTTATTAAAAAAATTTACTTAAACTCAAACAATTAATGAAATTCTAAAACGTTTTCTTACATATTTATGCTGCAATGTTTTAAAAATCAATTATAAAACCATTCCCCTTTTAAATTTAATTATTTTTCAATTTTTTCAAACATTTATAAATTTAGTTTATCCCTTAAAACAAAGTTTACGAAATATTTTTTTTATTGTGGTTCACATCGATTCTGTTACCGTTTCTGAGTTATGGGGTATTTTTAAAAATGTGCATTTAAAAAATTGGGTGTAATTTTTTTACTAGGGAAAAATTTTGGGAGTTTTTGAAAAAACATTTTCCAAGCAATTGTTTGTAGAATTTATAGCCCAATCATATAGTACATTGTAAAAGCATGAAATAGGCTATTTAGTTTATTCCTTTAATTGGTCTATTGGGGTGCTAATAACAGAACGTATTTCCACCAAAATTTTCAATGGGAAACTTTTGGCACCCAAAAAACCACGAGTTTTTTGGACTTTTTTCTTTTTTTTGATATATCTCGGAAAACTAATAGTCCTTTGTTTTTTTTATTCCATATTTTTTTAAAGGGAATTAGATTTTCTACAATTTTCACTAACTAAATCCCGTCAAATTTAAACAGCAAGCGGGCTACAGCTTGTTAAAAATTGTCTATTTTTGCCAACATTGCAGAAAATGCCCAATCTTCCTTTTAACTCCTTCAATTTTTTAAACTTTATAAATATATAAGAATCATAAAATTGATTTTGGTAAAATGGTTGACAAAAAAAAGCCATGAACATTTTTTTTATAAAAAAATAAAGACTTAGTTCAAAATGAGGAACATATTATCAACACATCAATAAACGAATTAAAACTTTATAAGGTTATTTTAAAGGAAATTTGTAAAAACCTCATACGAAATGCTATTAACCATGTTTGATGAAACTGTTTCAAATATATGTTTTAAATATATTGGTTTGTAAGTTAACATTGTTGAATACGTTTTTTTGAGTGACTGCTGCACATATCAACGACTAAAATTAAAAGTTGGTAAGGCGGAGAAAATAAAAAAATATTTAAAACAAAAAAAAAATCCAAAATGAATTTTAATCTGAAAAACCCACGCCTTGATATGGCCCCAAAATAATGGAAATACTGCTAGGCTTTTTTTTCCTAACCCAAAATAAGTGCAGAAATTACAATAAATTGTTAATTAATTGAAAATGTTTGTTAAATTTTAAAAAAACATTGCATCTGACTATAAAATTAATACAAATAAATTTTAAATTTTTATTAGATCAGACATTATACAGTGTGTCCCAAAGGGGGGGGAATTTAGGGGGATCTTAAAAACCAGATAGATAGAAAATCGGTTAAATGGGAAAAAGTTTTGGACAATTATATTAGTAAGCTAATCCCGTTTACTATATGGTTTTATCTATTCGGTTTTTTAAAATTTTGGAAAACCTGAAACATGTTTTGAAAATTTGGGCCATATTTTTTTATAAAAAAAATTTTTAAAACAAAAAAAATTTTAAAGGTTTTTTTTAGAAATAGAATTAATTTTTATTTTCTAGTTTTGGGTTTTTTGAATCATCATCAACTTTATTTTTTCATATGGACGCCATTTGGGGTTTTTACGCAGGCAAAAAGTGTTTTTTTTTATTTCAATAAGAAACATGATATAATTTAGGAGTTTATAACCTCATTTTTTTAAAAAAAAAAAATTTTCTCAGTTGGCCTTGATTCCGGCGACCGTAATTTTTTGTAAACAATAAAATATTAGTTTGGAAAATAGATGTAAACAGATATTTTACAGAAATGGGTTTTGGAACATAGCTTTAACGTTAATACCGTGTTACAAAAAATTAAGGGCCCCATATGAAAAAAAAAAGTTTATGAATCATCATCAACTTTATTTTTCATAGGGCCCATATTAATTTTTTTGCAGAAAATAGTGTTTTTTTTCTTATTTCAAAAAATGTATAACATGTTATAGTTTGGAGTTTATAACCTCATCCACCCAAAAAAAAATATTTTTAGTTGGCCTTGATTCCGGGAAATGTCATCTAGCGTCATTATCAAGTTACTGGGGACGTTACAAAAAATTTTCAACTTTGTAAAATGGTTAATTATTTAAAGAAAAATTGATATTTTGCAATTATTTCCAAACAATAGAAATGTTAAAATAGCTGCGCAAACGTATTTTGACAATTTTCCTGAAAGGCAAATCCTAAACTAACCTACTTTTAAAACTGGTTACAAATTTTTTTAAATTTAAAAAAAACCCCGACCTAGGAAGTACTTTAAAAAAAATCGACAACAAGATACTGCAGTTAAACATTTTAAATAAAATTTAACACTTCAGCCAGGGGTGTTGATGAAATTCAAAAACCCCAATCAACCATTCATAGGGGAGTTGGACTTCTAAACAAAAAATCGTTAATATGTTGAGAAATATATACAACTTTTAAAATTTTTGGTCGTTATTTTACATTTTCATTTTTGTAGGAATATTAGTTTAACCATTTTCATTTTTTTTTTTTTCCCCTTGTTTCAATTAACTTGTTATTTATTTTTTTTTAAATGGTATTAACGTTATAGTATTTTCCTATCCCATTTCTGAAAAACTGTTAATTATTTTTTTTTTGCCAATTTATTTTTATTGTTTACAAAAAAAATGACGTTCGCCAGAATCAAGGCCAACTGAAAAATATTTGTTTTTTGAAAAAATGGGTTATAAACTCATAAATTATAACATTTTCAAATTTTTTAAAATCAGAAAAAAGTATTTGGCGGGAAAAATTTCAATAAGGGTCCTTTGAAAAAATAAAGTTGATGATTTCAAAACCCGAAAAGGAAAAAAAAAATTGACCCCCTTTTTTTACAAAAAAAAGTTGCTTTAAGGTTTTTACAGATTTGAAAAATTTTTCTTAAAAAAAAATATGGCCGATTATCAAAAATGCATGTTTCGGTTTTTTAAAATTTCTAAAAAACCTAAATAGAAAAAACCATGTATGGGGTTAGCTTACTAAAAATTGTTCAAAACTTTCCCCTTTAACCGTTTTTCATCTATCGGGTTTCAAATCCCCAAAATTTTTCCCCCAATTTGGGACAATGTATTTATCATTGAAATTGTTAGTATATGCCCAGTACACAAAATATTTTTTAGGGGGATATAATTAAATTTTTTTTGACTTATCAGTTGGTCATTTTGGAGGTAAGACAAAAAAAATGAAAAAAAATTGATTAAATAATCCCGTAAGTGTCGATATTGGAAATGACATAATTAAACCCCAAGGTTTTCATTCGATTCCCATTTAGCTAACCTCAGAAAATTTAAATATATGTAAAACTCTACCAAATTCGATTTTCAGTTAAAAAAGTAAGTGTTTATTAAAAATCCTGTGGATTTCCCTATTTTTTTAGATTTTAAGTAACTTAAATTTAATTGAAGGATCAAGTAGTTCTTATTTAGAATAATTAGCCTAAAATTTTATTCATAATTTATTTTTGATTATTTATTTTGTTTTGCAAGCTATTGCTAATTTTAAAAATTGGTTTTTATGTTAAGTAGTTTTATATTAAAATTTATTTACTTATATTAATATGTTTTATTTTTCAATTTTAAAAAATTAAGTAAGCTCTATTGTATTTCGGTCACACTGTATACATGAAATTATCATGCCAAAAACCCCAACCAAAATAACAAATCTTGAAAAATCGATCCAAGCGGTTTTCAAAAAAAAAAAAAATCATCCGAATGTTAAATGAACTCTTTAGGTTATTTTAGGGACACACTGTATTCCCCAATCGTGGCACCACAACTTAGAAAGTATAAGCGACGGGTTGTAAATAACAATTTATTTTTGTCTTTAAATTGCATTTGGTGTTTGGTAATCAGAGTTATGATTTTTGTCGTAACACTGTGCGTCACCCCTCCCTCCTTCACTTCTCCACTTTAAAAACCAAAGCTAGGGCTTTTTTAAGTGAACCATTTTTTACCATAATCAATTTTATGATTCTTATAATACTTTGAACGAGTTATAAAGAAATATGAAGGAGTTAATAGGAGGATTTGGTGATTTTTTGCAATGTTGACAATTTTTGACGGGCTGTAGCTCGCTTGCTGTTAGAGTTAGACGGTACTTTAGTTAGTAAAGATTGTAGGAATTTAATCTATTTAAAAAAACCTATAGGATTATTAGTTTTCAAGATATATCGAAAAAACTGAAAAAAGTCCAAAAAAATCGGGGTCTTTGGGCTGTCAAAGGTTCTCCCATCAAAAATTTTGGTGGGAACCACAGATTACTGTTATTAGCACCCTAATAGACCAATTAAAACAATAAAACTAAATAGCCTATTTCATGCTTACTTGGGCCCTATTTTGAATGAAAATTTGATTGGGCTTAAAAGTCAAATACGATAGTTTAGACATCTCGTACATTTTGTGACAGGTTTACTGCAAATAAATATCTATCCAGACTTTGTTTGAATTTGTAAATAAAAAACTCATTTAAGCAATATCCAAATAAATGTTATCTAGGCGCACGGTGGTGAACCAGGCCTGATGCACGAATGTATTACACGATAGGTTTCAGCGTGTTCTCCTCCTATCACAACTTCGTTATTCTTCTACATAAAGGTAGTTACAGCAGCTACAAGGAATAATTTATATTAGTGATGAGCGAGACCGGTCTTGGTCTTGCGGTCTTGGTCTTGTCTTGCAGCAAGACCAAGACCCAGACCAAGACCAAGACCACCTTTTCGCTTGCAAGACCAAGACCAAGACCGGGGTATGCAGGACCAAGACCGAGGAGTGCAAGACTACGCAAGACCAAGACCGACCTGCAAGACTCTTGCACTTTTGCGACTTTTTTTTAATATTAAATTATTTAATTTTTATATTCAATATACAGAGGTATTTCATACAGGCGTGACAAAAAATATGTCAAAAACTGCCAAAAAGGCAATTATTTATTAGGTAACAGGTTTCTTATTAAAATAATATTTAAATTAATCACTTTATTCTTTTATACAGTTTTCTAACAACGATAACGAGTAAATTCAATAACATGTTTCAAAAATAATAAGATTGTGACTCAATGGTCCGACAAAGCTCGATATCTCCGAAACCGTTTAGGACAGAGAAAAAGTAGGGAAACAAAAGTTATAGAAGCTAAAAATGACTATCATATTCCTAATGTATTTTTTAAGCTATCTAGTGATACAGAAAAACATTATTTTTGTTCCACACTGTAAGAAGTGGCTGGATTGCTTCTTAAAACTAAGATATTAATGTAAAAGAAATGGATTAATAAAAAATATTATTCTTATGTCATAATTTTATATAAATGAATTTTAAATATTACTTCGGTTTAGACGAAAAATAATATTTCAGAACCATCTACCTTGATATTGTTCCTATATGAGAGTTCAACAATTTTCAGCATAATATTCAGGGTGGTGATTTTTTAAATGGATTTTTGGCCATATTTTTTTATTTTAGGTTAAAAGCTAAAAATAAGGAAGTTTTCTTAAGCGGTAGTGGATTTTTCGGAAAATTTTGAAATAGAAAATGGTGTCATATTTAACGCAGTTTTTCACCATCATAAACAGTTTCGGAAATATCGAGCTTTGTCACACTATTAAGCCACCTTGTATATGCAGAATGTTTATAAATTATTTGTGCCAACTTTGTACGGCAAATGTTTGACTACTTTAAAGATAAAAGTTTATACGAACTGAAAAGATTCTGAACGATTTTTAAATCAGAAATCAATGTTTACATATTAGAATCATTTTCACGGAAATTTCACATCTGGTTGAAATTAAATGTTTTTTTTTCTGCTCACACAGTACACAGATTTGTTTTTATTTTATATGCTTTTTTAAAGAAAATTTAAATAATTGTTATGACTAAAATATTTCTATGTGCCACAATTCAACTAAAAATGAAGCGCTATAAATAAATAAACCCCTACATTTAAAATATGCCTTTTAATCAAATAATTAAAATGTACGTGTAAGCTTAAAATCGGTATATTTTAAAATGTTAATTTAAAAAATATAGTCGCCATCTTTATTTGTTTACGTTAAGTATTAAAAAAATATATTTTATTTACGATTAATTATTTTAAATTATCACTACCAAAAAAAAAGCAAGACCAGCAAGACTCTTGCAAAGCCAAGACCAAGACCAAGACTGGGTGGTGCAAGACCAAGACCAAGACCAGGCTTGCAAGACCAAGACCAAGACCAAGACTAGCCCGGTCTTGGTCTTGGTCTTGCTTTGCTCATCACTAATTTATATTAAACCGAGGAAACTCACTAAATAAATTTGACAACCTCGATTATATTGTATCTGCATTCCTTAATAGTCCAATTAATAAAGGTAAAAAGCTGTAAATAAATCTGTACAGTTTTCCCTTGTGGCGCAATTCTTAGGTCTTCGGGCATGCTTTCGAGGAAAAAAAATTAATCAACATTAACAGGTGGGAAAGGGCTGAAAATGGGTTTCCCGCCAATATCTGCCAAAATATGCGAATTGGTGAATTCCTTTTTAGACAAAAAATAAAGATCGCCTTGTTATCTACAAAAATGGTTCTTAGAATTTTTGTAAACAAATCGATAGTTTTCGAGATAACGGGACCCAAAAGTCCCCTCATTTCAGCTGCCAGTCTACCGCTAAAATGCCGCTATCTTTATGGGTTCACTTATGAGCGGGTGAATAAATTGTTTCATTAATCGCAATAATTTAAATTTTTAATCATTCAAAGTTTATCGGAATGGGAAAACCCGTACCTATCATTGCATATAAGTTTGGGTCCATTCTAATTTTTCTAGAATATTAAAAAAAGCGGTCAAAGTTTTTTTCACAATATTTTGAGAGTATTTCATTAATTTATTGATATTTTTTGAAAAAACGGTTTGTTATTAACATTGTTTTATAATAAAACCTTAGCAAGTGTTCAATAATTCCAGAAAATTTCCTTTACCATCTTTCTTGCGTTTTGATAAAAAATTGTTTTGTCTATCTACATTGTTTAGCCGTTTCCGGAGTTCTAGAAAATCTGTAGAAAATCTGTAGAATAAACGGGAATCAAACTCTTTATCTATTGAAATGCTTTTCAATGAGAGCTTAAAGTGTCTAGTTTCTAAATGTAATTTTTTCTTTTTAATAAAGTCCAACAGACGGACAACAATGCATATCCAAATCCGTGGACCAGAAATTCCGTAAGAAACTAACACATCTATACAGTGTGGAATGTTATGGATTTTTCGACTGCCGTTTTTGCCAAAAATATTGGTGTTGCGAAAAAAATGGTAAGAACCACTTTTGTAGACTTCGAGGGATCTTCATTTTTTGTCTGAACAAAATTTCTGTAATTCGCATATTTTGGCAGATATTCGCGGAAAACTCATTTTTGGGACTTTGGGCGGCCATTTTCAGTGAGTTCCCACGTCGGAATCGTGATAAACTTTTTCTCGCTCCAAAGCATCCGCGAAGACCTAAGAATTGCGCCACAAATTAAAACTGTACAGATTTATTCACAGCTTTGGGTACTTTCAAGTCTCTAGTTACTGGACTATAAATGGTTTTCGTGGCTTTACAACCGGCAGACAAGCTATATTTTATCTGATACCTTACTACGTTTTAAACATTTTATTTATACGCATACAACACTACATAAGTAAAAACAAAGATAATAATTATTGCTTATGTTAAAAACCCACAATAAAATTTTGTGGTTTTAATTTCTTGGCAAAACCCAGACTAAAACTGTAAATTTTTTTAAAACAATAGATAAAGATTTGTAGTGAAATCATTTGGATTGTTGCATACAAGATGTGATAGGGAACAAAAATTTAGTAACAAAAAAATAAAATACGCTGGAAAATATTGTTTAACTTTATGTTGTTTTTTAATACAACTAGTAGTCACTGAAAGAAAAACATTATAAAAATAGTGTTAAATTAATTTAAATAAATAAGATTAATTTAACTTTAACTTCAATTAATAAAATAATCCAAAAATTACAGTCAATGGATCAGTATAAGACTTTTATCTTGAACCTTTTTTAAAATTCCTCCCCTATCGACTCCCAGTAGACCAACATTAAGTATCACTTTCCACTTTCTTCGGGGGCCAACTGGTTCCCTTTTTCCATTCCTTCATTTCTAGAGTGTCTATAGTGAAAAAAGGTTTTTGGCGAATTCCTTTTTTAAATTTAATTTTTTTGGATTTACTCGCTGAAAATTTTTTTAAAAATGGTTCCCTTCGGTCTTGGTCCCGGAGGCTTTTTTTCCCATCCTAAAAAGTTCAGCGATGCGAATTGCCGAAGATACCCGAATGATGTTTTTACCAACCCCCAGCTGATTTCAGCAGGTCGCGCTGAATATGTGTAGGGTTAGTAACGAAATCTCTCGCATATTTTTTACCCAATACTTATTATCCGCGATATAAAAAAATTTTGGTGCAGTAGGGAAAAACAAAATAAACTAAAACTTTGTTTTATTTTTTTTTTCCCCAAAAAAAAAAAATCATTTTTTTTTTACAAAAAAGGACTTACTTCTTTATACAGTGCTTTCATTTCAAAACGAACCCCCCCAAATATCTTTAAAAAAAAAAAACTCCCCCAAAAAAAAAGAAACACGTCGATTTAGATATACAGGGGAATTTTAAATTTTCCCCTATTTGATAAAATTTTATCGGTCGCCTCTAACCTCCAGTTAACCTCACTTTGATATGTCAAATGGAAACCCCCCTTTTTGTGACACATCATTGTAAGCGGCATGAAATTTGCTATCCAACAGTACTAAAAACTTTAAATCGATGGACGTAAAGCGACTTAGAAGTAAAAATGTGCGCCGTTATTGGCGAGACAAGTTGTTTTGAAATTCCTCGCAGACTATTTTAGGGCATTATTCCAATTATTATTTTTTGTGTTACCTGTGGCAAAACACTGCAATAGAAAAATTTTTTAAGACGTTTAGGAACCTTAAATTTACTGTTAGGATTGTCATTTTGACATCGTTAGTTTAAAATTAAGAATTTGATTTTAAAATGGTGTATACTCTAGCAGAGAGAATAGAAATAATTTTCCTATATGGGGCTGAAGATCGAGCGGGTAGAACCCCAGAGTATTCAATGGGGGCATCAAAATAAAAACGTGGGGCATAAATTTAATGGAATTGGTGCGAATTTAAGAAACGGATCTGTATGCAACAAGAAAAGTACTAATAAAGGGTTTTAGACGAAGCACGCCAGGTTGAGGTCTGGAATTCCAATAGATCCATTGCTTTCCAAAATTTTTTGGCTGACCAATTTTCAGGGTTCCGTGCAAAAATTTTTAAAAAAGAATAAGTTTTTTCCTCTAAAAATTCTTCACAGAGCTGTCAAAATTGAAGTACTTCAAGTAAAAACTTAAGTTTTTTTGTTTTTTTGTATTTTACTTCAAGTATTTTTATTGGGGTATTGATTGTACTTGATTATTTTTATGAAATACGGATTTTTACTTGATTTGACCAAGTAAATTACTTGAAGTATTTATTTAAGTACTTGAAGAAACGATGTACTTGAAAAAAAAAAAGATTAAAAAAAAAAAGTACTTTAAGTAAAAAAGTACTTCAAAAAAAAAAGTACTTAAAAAAAAAACAATACTTCAAAAATAAAAAGTACTTGAAAATATTTTATGTACTTCAATATTTGGTTTTACTTAAGTTTTGACTTAAATTTTCTTTGTTTTTTTTAATTCTTGTTTTACTTCAAGACTTTGGTTTACTTCAATTTTTTTTTAAGAAAATACTTGGTGGTTTAAAGTATTTTTTAATTTTTGAAAATGAAGAATTTTTTAAAAAAATCTTGGTACTTGTATTGAAAAATTTTTTAAAAAATTTGGTACTTGTACTTGGTCTATTTAAAATTTGAAGTCTGATTCCAAAAACTCAACGAAGACGATTAAGATAGAAGAAAGAATTTTGCGAATAATTGAGCGAATTGACGAAGACCCCCCTTTGATCAAAAATACTGTTTTCTGAGAATCCTTTTTTTAAAGGAATTTTAATAGACATAAAAATATTGGGATAATGAAAATCCGCAATATTTCAGGAAGGGGGATACCAATTTAAAAAAATCAACGTTTGGGCAGGTATTAGGAAAAGAAATTTCGGGCCATTCTTTCTGGAAGAAAATTTAACTGGGAACTGTATCTGAACCTTTTGGAAAAGCGATAACCCCTATCGTCCAATCTTTAAAATCAGGTGGTGAAAATGGTTTGGGGAAATAGTGAAAATAATTTGCATTTCCAGCAAGATGGGCCCCCCCACTATGCTTTAGCAGTTCGGGGTGGGGCATGAACAGTTTCCCCCGGAAAAGGGTAGGCAGACGAGGTGCCATCGAATGGCCAGAAAAGGGCTCCAACTTAACTCCTCTAGACTTTTTCCCGGGGGGTTTTTAAAAGTAAGGCAAACCCATGCAAATATTAAGAACTTAAATTTGAATTTTACGAATGCAGAGGTATTAGAGACAAACTTTCGCCAAGTTCGAAGTTTAAAACAGATTTATTATTGTCTCGCCAATAACGGCGCACATTTTGAGCATTTTAAAATAAATTATTTGAACACGAAAACAAAACACACATTTTTTTTTCTAAGTCGTTCTACGTCCATCATTTTTAAATTTTTGTACGTTGGATAGAAATTTCATCCCCAATGATGTTACTATGGGGGGCCATTTGAATATCAAAGTGAGGTTAACTGGGGTTAGGGGTGACGAAAAATTTTATCAAATACGAAATTAAACTTCCCCTTTTTTATCTAAATCGACGGTTTTTTGTTTTGGGAGTGTTTTTTAAAGATATTTAGGGGGGTTCTTTTGAAATGAAAGCATGTATACACCGGGTTTTAAAAAAATATTTAACAGTATAACAAAATATATTAAAAAGTAACCAAGTACAAAGGTTTTATTGTTGGTTTAACGAAAAAAAAAAATAATAACATAGAAAAAAAGTAATAAAAGTGTTAGAGCTGATTTTCGATTTTCTGGGCTAGAATAAAAAACTTCTAATTTCATTTGTTTCGAAATACGAGGTTTTTTGAAAATTGAGCAACTAATTCCTTTTTATTTGATTATTATTTGAATATCAAAATTATGTTTAGATACTATTTATGGTTTTTTTTTAAGTATAATTCACCTCTTCAATTTTTTTTCATATAATTTTTTTGAAAAAATGACTTCAATTTTATTTTTAAGGGGACACCCTATATATTTTAAAGTCATCAAACTCCATTTATTTTTTAAGCAATGTAATAAGATATAGGTAATTATTATTATATATAATAAAGGGATCATTTTTTATTGTGTCTTTGTTGACTTTCTTTATTAGCACGTTAATAAATGCCTTACAGTTTAGATTCCGAATTCGGTTTTTTGAACATTTATCACCCTTATTTTTGCAGTTGTGTTGGCACTTAAAATTTTTCCTGAAGAGGTGCCTTTTATTATCGGGAAATGTTCTAACTACAATCCAGTTCTTCTTAGTGGTATTGGAAAAATTTGATATCCATTCCTTAACATGGCTTGAATAGTCTTTTGAATCAAATTTTGTCGACTATAAAACATTCCTTGGTTTTAAAATCCTTTATTTCTATTTTGCAACATTGATCAAATGCAAAAAACGTATCAATTTCACTCATTCTAAATAAAAATAATGCAAATATTATAGCGCTGACTGAATTTGCTTAACGATTGCACGATAACTAATCCATAGATAAAAAATATAAATAGGCGAACTAACCCCATACTAACCCTACACATATTCAGCGCGACCTGCTGAAATCAGCTAGGATTGGTAAAAACATAATTCGCATATCTTCGGCAATTCGCATCGCTGAACGTGTATAGGATCGGTAAAAATGCGTCCCGGAGAATAGCGACCAAGTGTGCTGTGACCCCTATGAACTGGGAGATACTAATATACATGGTTTTCCAGAAGTAATGGGACACAGAGCAACAGCAGATTCCTTAGGTCGAAATAATGCAAATACGGTAAACTTGCCTTATCCCAATGTTGATAATAACTAAGATACAGGGTGTCAAACTTTTAATTTTGTTTTCGTTTTTTCGTAATAATTTCTTAACTAAATGACATGGCGGTACAAAATTGGGGATTTGGGGGTTTTTTGAGACGAGAAATTTAAATTCGTCCCTACTTTTGATGTTGCTAGTAGAGGGCGCCAGCTACAGCATACCCCACTTGTTTTAGATGACATAACTTCTTTTGGGCTTAGTATATTGACCTGTTTATTAAAAAAAAAGTTACTATAATTCCCTCTGCGTCAAAAATGTATACCTTATTTAGATCTCTAGGGGCAACTGTTTTCGAGATAAACGCAGTTTAAAGGACCTCTCAATTTTCCTATGGAAAATGGGTTTTGGCCAATTGTTTTTAAACTTTGCAAAATAATACTTCTCAACATGCTGATCAAAAGTCTTCACGGGCACAAAACCCGAAAACCCCTCTATCCCCCCCAAAATCACCCTCAAAAGTCCCCAAATCCTTAGTAACCGTTACGGCTGATTACTTCCCTAGCTCCAAACAGAAAGCAGACAGAACCACTTTCATAGGAAAAAAGTAACCAGGGTGCGCTGACCGAAACGGATAAATCCGTTTCGTGAGGTGCCACTCGAGGTCACAAGCAGACAAAGGTGCGCCGATCAAAACGGGTAAATCCGTTTAGGTGCCCCTGAAGTCACAGGCGCCTGTTTCACGAAAAAGGACTAATTCATCCCAATCAAACAGGTGCTTAGGAAGGGATCCCCGAATCCAAACAAAAGGCGCACAGAACCGCTTCTATACGGAAAAGGGTTGCCTGGCTTTAAACAGAAAGCGAATAAAACCGTTTTTAGAGGGAAAGGCCGAAAATACGGCCTCAGAAGAAACATCTGGTTCCTGTAACAAGGACCTGGTAGCAACCCACGTCACTATACCGGGAGAGGAGAGCATGATGGATCTAATCATCTGCCCGTCATACTTTCCAGGAGACAGGGACACCAGAACACATTCATTAGAAGTATTTTCCTATTGGGAGAAATATAAAAAGGTGAGAGCCACAATAGACCGGGCGGTCGCGGTGAAGGGCGTAAAAAGTCCACTCACCTTAAACTTAACCTAACCTAACCTTCATACTCTTTTCTTCTTTTACCTATTATTAATGTAGATATTTGCTTGTTAATAAATAAATGTATCTCCATTTGATAGATTTTGCCGCACCAAGGTATTTAATAAATAAATTTAATAAAATTCTTAAAACAAGGTTTACAATAAATGTTTAATTATTTTAGGTGGAAAACTGGCACACCAGCCTCACTAGGATATATTGACCTAAACGGAGTTAAAAATAATAGATCTCCAAAACTTATTCCTTATCCTAACTGGGACAGCCACAATCTACAAAAGTATTCATCAGAAAGTATTGTATCTCCTTTTAGGTAAAAATAACTTTTTTTAATTGACTTACTGTTTATACTTATTGTAACAGGAATTATGTAAAGGTACGTTTCCTATGGGGCGGCTGACGCACGCGGCTACCGCGCAGCGTCTGACGCAAACGGCTGACACCAGTACACCCACTTCCTATGAAGTGTAGACTAGGCTCTGTTGTCAAAAAATACAGTTTTCTGAAAAAATGTGCTAAAACAAAAAAATATTTTTATTGGATTTACTATTAGAAGAAATTGAGGACGAAGAAAATTTACTGAAAAGCATGTGCAAAGAAAATAAACAAGTTCATCCATTATTTAAACCAGAACTGACTAAGGCTTTCTTCAAACTTTAATAAATAGACATTTATTGAAAGATGAAGAGAAATTTAGGCAATTTTTTAGATTAAATATTGCTCAGTTTAATTATATGCCGGAAGAAGAAGAGAAGGGATAAAGAAGAAGATCTAACCAAACAGTCGTCGAATAGATATCCATAAATAGATAGATAGATAGATAAATGTTTATTTATTCCTTATAAAACACAAAGTTTACAAAATAGGCCTTTTAAAAAGGCATGGAACAGTGTCACAATAACAAACGTAATATTAAAAGAATAACATTAATAATTACTATAATTATCAAAAACAACACTACTTTCAACCCAAAAATTTTAAAACCTGATATAATTAACAATAAAAATTACCACATATTATTAAAATCTGATTTTGGCAACGGCGCATAGGTACAAAAGCTTTTTTCCCTATTTATTAATCATATTTTCCTTATTTGCATTATAAAATTCACTTATTGTATAAAACGCATTTTTACTCAAAAAAGTCCTTAAAACATCTCTTAATTTATTTTTTGGCAAATTTCTGACTACTGTAGGAATAAAATTAAAAATCTTAACAATGGAAAATTCAACATTTTTTTGCAAATAACTAAAGCTACATCTATCCGAATAAGATTTGATTTGTTTCTTGTCTGATACTCATGCTTTAACTGAGAATTTACAAATAAATCCGCATTATCAACAACAAACAATACAGAATCTAGTATATACGTACTTATAACAGTTAAGATGTTATTTTCCATGAATACCCTTCTACAACTTTCCTGCGGCTTCATCCATAAATATAACGCAAACACCTTTTTGCAGTACCAGGACTCTTTGTATATCATATGAATTTCCCCATACAATTATACCATATCTTAACCTAGACGCACAAAAGCATGATAGGCCTGCACAGCCACATCTGTACCAACCCTCTCTGCAATGATTCTTAAAGCATAACAGTATTTAGCAATCTTAGCGGCTACACCCTCAACGTGCACTCTCCAGTCCAACCTCCTGTCAACGTCAATTCCCAAAAATGATATGTTCTCAGTTGATTTTATTATTTTATCATTATATAAGAAGTTAAAATAATTGGTCGCCCTGTTACAAAACAGAATGCACTGAGTCTTTGACACGTTTAAGAGCAGGTTGTTGGACAGAAAATACTCCTCAAGAGCATCCACCACTGCCCCCACCTTCACTGACAGTAATTCCATGCTATCCTCACTAAAAACCAGGGTGGTATCGTCAGCATATAGTACAGTCTGCTCTCCTGATACGTCCGGCAATTCATTTGTATATAAAATATATAATAAAGGTCCCAGAATGGAGCCCTGCGGGACTCCCCTCATCATATTTACTTTTTCTGATTTAAAAATTGTGCCGCCGATATCAGACTCCACCACCTGCTGAGTTCTTCCGGTCAGATATGACTGTATCAGCGCAGTTCCCCTAATACCATACATTTCCAGTTTATATAATAATTTAGCATGGTCTACGCAATCAAAAGCCTTAGAAAGATCCAAACACATAGTCAGGGTCTGCTTTTTGTTATTTAAGGATTCAAATATATTAACAAGTGCCTGGTACATTGCCCGAATTGTTGATTTTCCCCTTCTAAAACCATTTTGTCTATTTGAAATGACTGAGTTTCCTTCCAAAAAATGTACAAATCTACAATACAATGCTTTTTCAAAAATTTTACTGATATTTGACAGCAATGAGACCGGTCTATAGTTTTTTTCCTCATTTTTTTCTCCCTTTTTATAGATTGCTTTAATATATGCGTTTTTTAATCTATTTGGAAAACAACCAGTGGTAAAACATAAATTAATAATAAAAGATATTGGTTCAGCTATTTTATTCGCCACCTCTTTTAAAACCAATATGGGAATTTGGTCGTCACCCACTGATTTTTTGTTTTTAAGACCTTTGATGATCCTGACAATTTCTTCAGTATCGGTTGGAAACAAGAAAATGGAGGAGACTAGCCTTTTTGTCTTTGGTAAATGGTTTCGATAAACAAGGCCAGCCTGGTGATTTACAGCAGGCAAAGAGTCTATAAGTACTTATTTAAATTATTTACTATCTTTTGTGGATCGCTATATTCCTTGGAGAAGTTTTGTATTGTATTATTGTTCTTATTTTTACCCCCCGTAATCTGTTTAACCACCTGCCAAGTAGCCTTTACTTTATTTTCAGCATTTTTAATAAAATCTTTATTTGATGTCTGTTTAGCTTTTTTTATTACATGTTTTAGGATTCTACAATACTGAGTATAATATGCATTTGAAATTAAGCCTTTAGATTTTTTAAAATATAGAACTCTTTTCCATGGTTTAATTTTTTGACAAGAGCTAAATTTTTTTGTTATAAATATTCCATATCCATATCATGTCACTCTTGAAAAACTGGCGGCTGACGCTTGACTGCCTCGAGAGGGTAGCGCCGCGGCGTCTGTAGCCGCCAGCAGTTGACGCTTGCTTCTGACGCTCAAAAAGAAACGGATAAATGAATTGTCACATGAGCAGTACTGTGCGGCAGCCGCGTGCGTCAACCGCCCCATAGGAAGTTAAGTCACATACAGCAGATATTTTTCTTATAATTTTTTTTGAACTATTTATTGGTAACAAGATCATATATAAAAAATCCCCTAGAATCTTATTTAAATAGTTAAAATAATATCATAATATATTATAAATATATTATAAATCGGTTGTACATGTTAGATAATCTTAAAAACATTGGCACCTAACTGCTGTTACGGCGACAAGTTAAAAAAATGGCATATAAAATGTCATGAAATAAAGTTAGGAGATAAAATATACCAAAAATTTAAGGACAAATTCACAAAGAAAATACTTTTTTGCTTATTTACTAAATCTAAAAGAAATGTATAAACGTTTAGTACATACTACATACATACATTATAATTTTTTTTCGTCACCACAAATTATGTCATGATTTTAAATGGAAACAAATAACTTTTTTTGACATTTATGAAACAGCAAAAAAAATATACTGATAATAATATACAAAACACGGTGGAACACCCTATATATTAGGGCATTTTTGGATTCTGGCAAAATTATATACACATTTTATTTATAATGTCCTATACCTAAGTTTAGCCGTTTTTAAAATATTTTAAATTTTATGTCAAAAATGATGTCTACAGGCCATGTTATAATTAGCAGTTTTATTTATACGAAAGTCTTTTGTAATTGATTAAGATTGGTTTTCTTATAGTAGAACTTTTGCAGTAGAGGGTGTTGATATTTTGATAATAAATTAGTACAGGGTGATCTAAATCGTTCAATTAAAAGTTGGTCCAAAAAAAAAGTAAAAACACAATTTTTTTAAATGGAAACCCTATTTATAACTTACTTATAACTTTATCCTATTAAGCATTAGTAACCTTGTATTAGATTTTCTATACCAAAAATGTATAGTGTTCGAAATCTTTGCGATTTAATATTTTTCTATTGTAAAAATCCCATACAGGTTTTAGTTTTTTTTTATTAGTTGGCCACGACGGCGAAAAAAATGCTCAAAAACTACAGAAATAAAACTATTTATTTTCTCTAGATATTGCAACTATTAACAAATAGTAACTAATATTAAACAAATAAAAAAATACCTAATTAGGTGTTCAAAGTATCCGGCGCTTAATTTAAATTTTGACACATTTCTGCACTTATCTGTTAAAAACAGTTTCTAATTTTAATTTTCATGTCTCCTTTTTTGTAGGTAATCTTTATACACCTGCTCTTTCACTTAGCCCCCTACGCTAAAGTCTATTTTAGTGAAATTAATAAAACTAAAAGCTGTATAGAATTTTTACAATACAAAAATGTTGATCCGCAAATATTTATAAAACAACATTTTTGTATACACATACATTTTAGGTATAGACAATCCAATACAAGATTACCCTATTTATTAATTCTAAATGAGATAAAGTTATAAAAATAAAGGGTTTCCATTTAAAAAAAAAAAGACTTTTTACGTTTTTTTTGGACTTACTTTTAATTGATCGATTTTTGTCACCCTATACTAATTTATTATCAAAATATCAACACACTCTGCTGCAATAGGTCTTTTACTATAAGAAAACCAACCTTAATTAATTACAAAAAACTTTCGTATAAATAAAACTGCTAATTATAACATGGCCTGTGGACGTCATTTTTATCATAAAATTTAAAATATTTCAAAAACAGTTAACCTTAGGTATAGGACATTATAAATAAAAAATGTCTATAATTTTGCCTGGAATCCAAAAATACCATAATACAGTGTGTCCCAAATAGGGGGGGAATGTATTGGGAATCCTGGAAAACACGATAGATAAAAAATCGGTTAAATGGGGAAAGTTTTGGAAAATTATGTTAATAAGCTAATCCCGCTTACTACATGGTTTTATCTATTTAGGTTTTTGAGAAATTTTGAAAAAACCCGAAACATGCATTTTGGAAAATCGGCCATATTTTTCGTATAAGTGAAAATTTTTCAAATTTGCAAAAAATTCTTTAAAGCAACTCTTTTTGTAAAATATGACCGAGTAGTCAATTTTTATTTTCTACGTTTTGGGTTTTTAGAATCATCATCAACTTTGTTTTTTCATATGGGCGCCATATTGGATTTTTTCGCAGCCAAATAGTGCTTTTTATTCTGATTTCAACAATGTATAACATGTTATAGTTTAGGAGTTCATAACCTTATCTATTTCAAAAAACAAATATTTTCTCAGTTGGCCTTGATTCCGGCGAATTTCATCTAGCGTCATTATCAAGTGAGCTCGGGTACGTTATTACAATTTTTTCAACTCTGTAAAATGGTTAATTATTTTAAGAAAATCTTGATATTTTGCAACGTTATTTCCAAAGCAATAGAAATGTTAATATAGCTGCGCAAACGCATTTCGACAATTTTCCTGAAAGACAGCATCCTAAACTAACATACTTTCAAAAACTGGTTACAATGAATTCGGATATTTTAAAAAACCACGACCTAAGAAGTACGTTGAAGAAAATCGACAACTAGATGCTGCAGTTAACTAACATTTTAACGAAAATCCAACATCTTCAGCCAGGGATGTTGATAGAGAATTCCACATACCTAAGTCAACCATTCATACGGCCAAGTGATGATGGCGTTGTTAAATTTAGTAATGGACTTAACAATTGTTAAAAGTTAACAACGGTTTAAAATATTTAATAGAACGTCATTGTCAGTGTTATTCAATGATTTTAGTAGGCAACCTGTCAAAATCTGACATTTTGTTAAACATTCTAAACCGTTGTTAACTTTTAACAATTGTCAAGTCCATTGCTAAAATTAACAACGCGATCATCACTCGCCCAATAGGGTAGTTAAGACTATTTAAAAAAATATCGTAAATATGTTGAGAAAAATGGACAACATTTTGAATTTTAGGTCGTTATTTGACATCTTCATTTTAGTGGAAATATTAGTTTAGCCACTTTTCATTGTTTTTGTTTTCACTTGTTTTAATTAACATGTTACGTGTAGTTTTGTTGTAACACGGTATTAACGTTATAACTTTTTTTTCGCGAAAACCCCTTTCTGTAAAATATCTGTTCAGCTTTTTCTATTTTGAAATTACTAATATTTTATTGTTTACAAAAAAAGACGTTCGCCGGAATCAAGTCCAACTGGGGAAAGTATTTGTTTTTTTAAATAAAAAAAATGATAA
>JAHBCN010011746.1:0-28222 GCA_019359885.1 Listronotus oregonensis
TTTTACATTATACAGGCTGTTTTCTAATTGTACGTCAATATTTATCATCATCAATATATTTGGGTCCATTTTAAGAAAAAACTTCAACGTATGTCCTAAACGTCTTAACCTGAGAGATACAGGGTGGTAAAATTTTTAAAAATAAATCATTTATTATTAATATCTGTAATACCACTTTAGATATTTTAATGAAATTTGGCATACATATACTATGTATCAAGAAGCATTTTTTAGTTCCACTTTTAATTGTTTGCCAAAATAGGCCGGTCAAATTCTGTACGAACGCCACTGGTGGAAATAAAAAAAAATATGGTTAACTAAAAAATTCTTCTTGATATATAGTACATTTACACCAAATTTCATAAAAATATCTAAAGTGGTATTACAGATATTAATACTAAATGATTTATTTTTTAAAATTTTACTACCCTGTATCTCTAAAGTTAAGACGTTTAGAACACACGTTCATATGAAGTTTTCTTTTTTCATATGAGCTTTTCCAAATATTGACGTACAATTAGAAAATACCCTGTATAATGTAAAAAACAACTATGATATTTTATTTCTCGAGAACAGTTGATTTTATCGATGCCAATCAAGAATCCCTTTCTTTTTAGTCTAAGGTTAGAGCTATCCAAAAATAATATTGTTGAGCTTTTATCATACAGGGTGTTAAACTAAATATAAATAATACTTGCTTAAATAAAAAAGATTTTTGTGTTGTATATTGGGTAGGAGAGCTGTGATCATACAGACTAAGGGTAGGTTAAGGTAACCATCGTATTACTTCAGAAGTATTGTTCGTATTTGAATACAGAAAACTTATTTGTTTAGAAATATATATAAAATATTTGATTGGAAAAATATGTATAAAATTTTAGTTAATTTTGTCATCAATTTACTCTTAAAGTAAAGTGGCAAGTAATAGCAAACTTAATTATAACCAATAAATCTTTTGAGTATCGCAGTCAGACTTTCAGGCGTTTTGGCTAATGAAATGTGTTTGTATTTTATGTAATAAAGTTAAGCATACTATAAACAAACAAAATTACAAAAAAAAACCATAATTAAATCCCAAACTTATTAAGTTAAAATAATTTTACAGAAATATTATTTCTGACATTATTTCTTTTTACTTTTGGAGTATCTAACAGTTTATATGCATAAGATATTACACAACACAAAAAACTACTATATCTGGGTATTTTTGTTTTTTTTTATTCTCTTTATATTTTAAGAACACTGGAAAACAAAAATCGTGTTTATAAAAGAAGAAAAAACAGAATAGTTATGTTTGTTTGCTCACGATAACAAGGAAACGCGTTTAAATAAAGCTTAATCTGACAAGATAATTGATTGAAGTTGCAAATTATGACTGTTGTTATAAGTCTTAAGAGCAAGATGATAATCTCTTATAGAATGTAAAGATAAAAACAAATAACAGAATTTAAAAATTTGAATTTGATAAAAATATAATTTGCAGATGTATAAATTAACAAATAAGGACAATAAAAATCCAAGATTTTAGTTTTATTAAAATTTATTTTACATGTTACGAATACAAATAAATATTTTTTAAAGAAAGCACTGCAAGTATAAAACGTCTTCTGCTAACGTTTAAATTATTATATCTTTATTATGAAGTATGTCTTTATGGTCTTAGAAAATTTAAGAAGTTTATATTCATTCATATTTATATGATTTCTATTGAAAGCATTAATATTTTCTGTCCGAAACCAATTTTATGTACTACATTACATTTTTTAGCACGGAAAGCAAAAGTCAATTTATTTAATTTGCAAAAAAAATCTGCTCTAAAGTTTTTGAAAGGCACATGCTATTAATTTTGTTTCCTGTCAAATTTTTTATACAATATATTTAAATCTTGTTATAGAATTTTGGTTACCTAATGTATTAATATTGTTTTAAATTACAAAATGTATTAGAAAACATTAATTTGAATTCGTTTAGAGCAATATGTTTTTTTATTTACTGTTAAAATAAAATAGAGAATGTTAATATATAATGTTCCACAAAATTTAAATGAAAATGTTTTAAATGCTAAACGGTGCACTTAAATCAACTATATTCCAAACCTAAAAGTTCTATGTTTCACAATAAGCAGTGGATTTATAAAGTTTTTTTTTTAATATATATATATATATATATATATATATATATATATATATATATATATATATATATATATATATATATATATATATATATATATATATATATATATATATATAGTATGTCCACGGATAGACATCTCAAAAGGACCAAAAATTTCGTTTTTCCACAAAAAATCATTCTTGATAAAAAGTTCTGCATCTCGTAGACTACATTTTTTCGAAGAATTTTTTATTTTTTTATACAGGGTACCCAAAATTTAAAAAAACATGAAATACCACCATGATTAGACTACCTTTATTAATGGTTTTAAGATCAATTATTAACATCTATATAACAAAGATAGGTAATAATTAGGCATATACGGGAGATCACTTTCAAATATGAAAATTTTCATAATAACTCGGCGCAAAATCAATAGGATTATTTATAGTCGTCGCATTTGTCCTTGTACTAAAATATTTTATCTTAATAGAGATAGAAACCAACCTGGCTCACACCATATTTACGTTTCCTGAAGGTTGTAATGAAAAGGTTACATTACTTAAATTGTTACTAGTGGGTGTCTCTCTTATAGGGGTAGAGTGTACTGCGTACTGTTCATTTAATTTTCCCAATTTACCGTACTACATAACATCATTTAAGAGTTTTTTAGCAATTACCCTTTGTTGATCACTTAGCTGTTTCAGATCGGGCGTTTATTTTTTGCCCGATATATCGCAATCATTTTCGGGTTCCACAAATGCGGGTGTAGGATCAGATAAAGCCTTATGAGCCAAGTCAACTACTTTTCTTTTTGTCTTCTCAAATCGTTTTTTTTTTCGTTTAATGATCTTCTTGCTTACTGATGGGGATGTAGATGCCGAGGAACTTGGTCTACTTAATAGAGATTCCGAAGGCGTAGAGGAAACACTGTTTTGAGTGTCCTCTTCGTGAATATTCTCTTGAACCTAAAATAAATAGAATCAACATTATTTCTTTATTACAGTTTCCGAAGAAGAATGGCTCTTAGCTGCAAAGGAGTTTGAGTCTTAATGGCAATTTTATAATTGTGTTGGTGCTATCGACGGCAAACACATACAAATAAAAAAACCTGCAAATAGTGGTTCATATTACTACAACTACAAAGGAACCTTTAGTGTTGTCCTAATGGCAATTGTCAACGCAAATTACGAATTTACAATGGTACACTGTGGAATCAATAGTACAGTATCAGATGGTGGGGTTTTAAATCAAACCACGTTTTACGAAAAGCTAATAAATAATAAATTAAGGTTACCTGATCCTACAGAACCCTTCGGAAATAATTTCTTGTTGCCATATACATTTGTCGGAGATCAAGTTTTCCCTTTAACAGACAATTTACTGAAACCTTATCCAGATAAAAGTTTGACAAAAATCTTTAACTACCGACTAAGCCGAGCACGCAGAGTATCGGAAAATGCATTTGGTATCATGGCCTTACCATTCAGGATTTTTACTCCATAATCATCATAAATATACAGCATGTGGATGCGTTAGTACTAGCTTGTTGTGCATTACACAACTTTTAAGACGAAAAGTCTCAAACCGATATATACCGCCCTTGTATGAAGACAGTGAAACTATAAGTACAGGAGAAATAACACCTCGCCAGTGAAGACCTGTAGGAGAACTTATACCTCTTCAACGAACGGCGCGTGCTTCAAATCTTTCTTCTAGATAAATACACGATAATTTTAATAAACTACTCTATAATACAGGTGCAACCGATTTTCAGGAGAGGATGGTATTTCAAAATTAATAACTTTTTGTTTTTAAATGTATTAAATTGCAGTAAAATAATAAATTACTTACCCTTACCTCCGTGTTATTACTCTCATCTTCACTACTTATATTTCCCATTTCTTTTCTTGGGATTTCTGTGGCGGAAATAAAACTTAACAACTTAAAATACCAAAGGCTTGGTACATAAACATTATCAGTTTCAGGACCTGAAGACTTGGAATTTTTTACTTTTTTCAGCTCTCTTTTAAAAGCGCGGCGCATATTATGTATTTTTTTCGATTTATTTCTTTCTATTTTCCCACAAGTTTGTCCATGGTGGCATTTTTTAGGTTTCTATCCATGTACGTTTTTGCTTTGACGTCCCATAAACATGACTAATTTCTATATTGTTCTATAAATTCTTCCCAAAATGCTTTTCCGTCTTCATCTTGCCAATTAACAAAACCGGCTAATCTCACGAAAACTACCCAGCAGCACACACACCTTGATACCTAACGTGTTTCGCCTCGAGGCAAGTATCGGTCTCCCTCCTGTGGCGGACTTATCGAGACGGATTCACACGATACAAAACTTAATCGATTCAACAAAATGGCAAATAAAAAAAAGGTTTTTTGATCCTATTCAGTGCTTACATAAAGAACCCAAGCTACATTTGTCCCCGGTACTGTAATAACAGTCATCTAACTTATCCGAAAAAAGGTTTGTAGCGTTTCCATGTATGAATTCCTGTTGCAAGTATTCTCAAAGAAAAACGGTTCTATTATTCCAAAATACAAAATGGGCAGGGGTTCTGAGTTCGGGATTTTCTCTGCTCAAGCACCTTTGGAGCCGTTTAAAGCAATTAACTTTTCAGCTACCCATTGAAAATAATGTTGATATTTTGAAACAGAGGATTTTACAGTCAGTACAAATAATTTCCCTCAAGGAGGCGAAAAAAAGATATGATCACACTAGACGGCAATTTGAAAAATGCGTCGAATACGGGGGAGGCGTATTTGAATAAATAATAGCTGTTTTTCTTGTGCAATGTTTTTTAATACGTTTCTTATTTAAGCACTGAATAGGATTTAAAACCTTTTTTATTTGCCTATGTACTTTAAAACGATAAATAAAGTTAGTTTAATTTTACCCTGTATAAAAGAAATCAAAAATTTTCCTTGTAGACTATATTTTTTCGAGATGCAGAAATTTCTATCAAGAATGACTTTTTGTCCAAAAACGAAATTTTTGACGCATTTTTATGCTCAAAAACTTTTTGAAAAGAAATCTAAGAAATTTCGATTACTTCCGGAGATATCCGGAGAAAAACGAAAAATTCATTTTTTTTTTATTTTTTTACGAAAAAATAAAAGTCGTAAAAAAAAAAAAACCAAAAATTTAATTTTGTTTTTTTATTTTTTACGACTTTATTACTGAGTATTTTAAAAAACCAAGAGCACTTTCTAATGGCAATTTTTTAATCTCTTCAAGAAAATAATCCTATTTTTCCGATACAACGTTCCTTTTTTGTAGATACCAACATCATCTTAATCTTTTTAAATACGGTCCTGGATTTTTATTTTATTTTTGGATAGCTTTTTGATCCTCAAAAATTAATGATGTATCACAGTTGTAAGTAAAATGTTTGCTATAGGAGTTATTTGAAGTTTTTTAAAAATTGAAGAGTAGGTTTTGATTTTGAAATATGAAACTTAAACTTATTTATTTATAATAAAATTATTTTTTAAACTGAGAAAACCTTTTTGTATTAAATTTGTAACAAATTAACAATATCTAATATTTTAGATGTTCAAAAAGATCGCCGTTGACTTGAATACACTTGTCGATTTTTTTTGGTATTTTGTTTATTGCTCTTTGTACAGAACGCCGTGTTATGGTGCGAAAAGCATTTCTAATGCGAATATTTAGTTCTTTTAGGCTATTCATTTCGATTTTGTAAATTAAATTTTTTAGCGCGCCCCCAACAAAAAAATCTAAGGGCGAGAGGTCGGGCCACCGCCAGACAATAAAACCACCATTTCCAATTCATCTTTGGGGAAATTCTTGATTTAAGAAATTCCTTACGGCCCCTGTGTTGTGCGGTGGCGCTCCGTCCTGCTGGAACCAGATTCGGCGTAGTCTGTCCAGGGGAATATCACTTAAATATTCCTGGAACTCAGTATTTAAGAATTGTAAATATCTATCACCATTTAAATTGCCTTCAAAAAGAAATGGTCCAATAACTTTATCACCATAGATCCCAGCCCAAGCATTAACATTAAATCGGACTTGTTTTCTTATTTCTCTGTTTTCCCTGGGATTTTCAATGCTCCAAATATGCTTATTTTTTCGATTGAAAATGCTGCAATTTGTAGATTTACACTCATCGGACCATAAAATGTTTTTCAGAAAATCACCATCTGTATTGATTTGTTCCCTTAACCACGTGCAATAATTTAATCTCCTTTCCGCATCACCCGGAAGCAATTGCTGTGATACGTAGAGTTTAAAATGCTTGTAGCCATTTTTTTTTAAATATTTTCCATGCTTTTACATGGTGTATGGTTGATTCGTTCAGATTTACCGCAATTTGTCGAGTAGACACGGAGCTATTATTATTAACCTTAAACTTTTTTTTGTGTTAGAATACTGGATTTTTTAAATAGATTTAAAATACCTGATTTAAAATCAATTCTCTGTCTCGTTCACTAACTTTACTTCCATATTTATTTCGCTTTTTTGAAATGTACCATTCTCTCTCAACCGCCCATCTAATCTTGCAAACACTGATGGATAATGCTGTGGGCGTTCGGGAAATTGGTGAAAATACATTTCCGCTGAATTTTTAGTACTCAAGCCACATAAGTAGTAAACATTTAGCATATCGCGTTTTTCTTCGTTAAAAAAGTACATTTTTAAAAGGACACCGAATACTATTCAATTTAAACAAAAACTTTAAATAACTTTTATAGCAAACATTTTAGTTGCAACTGTGATACATCATTAATTTTTGGAGATTAAAAGCTATCCAAAAATAAAATAAAAAATCCAGGTCCGTATTTAAAAAAATTAAGTTGATGTTGGTATCTAAAAAACGAAACGTTGTACAGGAAAAATAAGATTATTTTCTTGAAGAGATAAAAAAATTGCCATTAGAAAGTGCTCTTGGTTTTTTAAAATACTCAGTATTAAAGTCGTAAAAAAAAAAAACAAAATTGAATTTTTCGTTTTTCTTCGAATATCTCCGGACGTAATCGGAATTTCTTAAATTTCTTTTCAAAAAATTTTTGAGCATAAAAATGCGCAACTATACCTTATTTTAAACAACTCTCTATCTCTTATATTTACCGAGATACCAATGCTAATGCATCGAATTTGTAACACCCTGTATATAAATCCAAACTTGCTGTTGACTTTCACTAATTTAAACACACTATATACAAAAAATATGCAGACATGTTTTGCTACACACTGGCTTTATCAATACAAATGACAATCTAAGTTTTATATTACATGAAAATACCTGGTATAATAAGAGTTTTTTCCACCATCCTGTTTTTCTTATGGAATATTTTAAAAATTCAATAAAATAATCTGTTTAAGTACGCCTATGGCTCTTACAATCCATAAAAAAATCAAATAATATGTGTTTTAATTATGGCTAATTTAGATACGGGCTTAACATATTAGCCATATTTAGACCATATCACTCACTTTTTATATGAGTGCATTAAATGCAAAAGGGTACAAAAGACATTTTTTAAAAATCCAATAAAACTTATAATATTAAAAAATAAAAAAAATTGCAAAAAACTAAAAGTGGGTGTTCCTAAAAATATTTTTAAGAACACACACTTGTATCTCTTTGCCAAAAAGTTTAATTGGTTTTTTTTTTCTTTTAACTAATTTTTTAAACCACCAACCTAATTGTTTACGTATGTTCATTACTCCCACAACTTTATCGAGTTAAACAATTCTTTAAACCAATTCCTATACCAAATTTAATTTAATTCGGGTCATATGTTTAATTTATTATCTGGTCAAAATATACAATCACCCTGGCATAAATTCCCAAAAACCTGAAAATTTTCATAAACGTCAGGAATACAATTATAATAAATTGTAAAAAGTTACCACCGATCTCATGTGTGCAAAAAATTTTATACAAGGTCAAAGTTTGCAAAAATGGGTTTTTTGGATTCTTTAGCGAAACGGTTAGTATTATGATAAAAATAGATTTCACAAAAATTGTAGATAATGCAATTCTCTACAAAAATTATTAGTTAACTTTTTTCCTTAAATTTACCATTTATGAGAAAAGCGATTATAAAATTTACTAAAGTTTTATTCCCTATACTATGCACCCTTGTGTATTTTAACAACTTTATCTGAATCTTGGAAAATATATATATATTTTATATATATATATAATATATATATTTATAAATATATATATATATATATATATATATATATATATATATATATATATATATATATATATATATATATATATATATATATATATTTTCCAAAATTTTCTTTAAAACCCTTTCCATTTATTATAAATAAGTTCGATTCTTTCTTGGGTATGAGGTTTTCTAAATGATTTTAACAACCAAAATTTTACTTGACGTTTCGCTCCTACATGGAGGGCTTTCTCAAAAGATTTCTTTTATTTATTTTTTTCCCCAATCCTAAATATATTCTCTACAAAAAATGGTACTATAAGGATGACAACCTAAATAATACAGATATATGTATAGGACAATTTACATTTGTAAATACTATACGGTCTTAAATTATTTTTTTTTAATACTAACGATAACAAAACAAATATTAACAATTACACATTAACACATACATTGTAACAATAACACATAGAACTATTATTATTGTTTTTTATTAAATCAAATCAAATATCATTTATTAAAAAAATAAACGTACCCTGAAGAAAACATTATATTGTTTACATTATCAACAATTGGTAAATGCACTGTTGGTAGCAGGAAGGATATAAGTATTTTAGTTTTTGGTTTTTCTTAACTGAACAAATTTATAAGAATTTTTCTAAAAAAGGAAACCATCTATATATGCCTATACTATATAAACCAGATAATTTTTCATTTTTAGGGACAATATTTGTTGTCTTTGTTTTCTTATTTTTTAAAAACAACACAACCAATTGTTGGTATGAAGTTTTCTTTAGGGTACGTATATTTTTTTGATTAAAAAACAATAATAAAATTAATTGTTCTATGTGTTATAATGTATGTGTTAATGTGTAATTGTTAATATTTGTTTTGTTATCGTTAGTATTATGAAAAAAAAAATAATTTAAGACCGTATAGTATTTACAAATGTAAATTGTCCTATATATCTGTATTATTTAGGTTGTCATCCTAATAGTACCATTTTTTGTGGAGAATATTTTTAAGATTGGGAAAAAAATGAATAAATGAAATCTTTTGAGAAAGCCCTCCATGTGGGAGCAAAACGTCAAGTAAAATTTTGGTTGTTTAAATCATTAAGAAAACCTCATACAAAAAGAATCAAACTTATTTATATATATATATATATATATATATATATATATATATATATATATATATATATATATATATATATATATATATATATATATATATATATATATATATATATATATATATATATATATATATATAATATATATATATATATAATATAATATATATATATATATATATATATATATATATATATATATATATATATATATATATATATATATATATATATATATATATATATATATACACATATTTAGCTAATTGTAAATGAAACTAAGGTACATATAATCTACAATTATTTTTCAAAAGAAATATATCGTTTGTAACAATAGGAGTATGACAAAGCGATTTCGATGCAGTTAAGAGGAATCTGTCCAAAACAACAAATTGGTTTACTAATGGATACAAATGGAATTTCTCCTCGGTAAGTTATAACATTTTTGTTATTACAAGAATAAATCTTGTTTTACTTTATCTACTCAAAGTACTTAATGATGTGAGAAAATTAGTTTCATTTTTATTCGATGGTAAAATGAATTCAAATTATAGTACCTGAAGTTAAAATATTAAACATTCAATTTGTTTTGCTACTTTATTTTTTTTTTAATTTTGGCCTAAAGTTAGTGTAAGGGTATTTCTTTACACTTTGGGTCAATCGTACATAAAATACTTATGTACCATTGACCAATGAAGTACTGTTTACAGAACAATTTTGCGTCCATAAAGTAGCACTTTATTGTACTAGTAAAATAAAGTTACTTTATTTTACTAGTAAAATAAAGTAACTGTCGTTGTCAACAATAAATGGTCAAACAACAATTTTTAAAATTTTATTAAGTAATTACTTAAATATTCAACAACAAATTGATACCTAAGATTTATTGTCGATCGCAGCTTTGAGTATTTACTCCATTTTACGAATTTTTATACTTTGAAAGGTTGGTCCTAAAATAAGCTAAGATTCCGTCAAAAAGATGTTTTTATTACCTTTTTAAAAGAATATAAATCCAATAAAATCTAAAAAAAAGGTATTTAAATTAGTAAAGTATTTAACTTTAAACAGTTATTATTTTAAAGTATAATAAAATAGTAGCGAGTATTATCTGTCATATTTTATTCTTAAAAATTGTATATAATTAAGGAATTTACAAATTGTTATTGTGTAAACTTATCTACTAATAGAAAATAATATAAGATGAGCTTGACAAATAAATATGTTTCACATTATTCTGTTTATTTTTTTCTTTATATTTATTTATAACAAAAATTTTGCTATCAAAGATTTTTTATTTTTCCTTTATATGAAGCATTATTTTTTTAAAAGAAAAATGTGAGGATTTTTAACATGACATGTTTGATTGGCTTTATCTAAAACAGCAGTATGGGATTCGCAATTTCATGAGGTCCTAGTTTTTAATGAAAGTAAGATTTTTTTAAAATATGGTAAATATTAACAAAGAATAATATTAAATAATATTGACCAAGTATAACTGATGACATGAAGGGCAACTTCGGGTGTTTTTAACAGTAGTCACTCAGCACTGCTTTATGTTATACTTTAGCAACTTAATTAAATATTTGTTAACTAGTACCAAAGACAATTATAGTTGTGATTACTATAACTATCTTTGCTAGTACCCTTGTTTTGTACGTACATAATTTGACCCTGAATGACTATGTCAGCCTAAAAAACACATCGATAGGTTGCTTATTTACTGGAATAAAATCACTTTTTTTAAATAACAAAAATGTTTTTATTACCTTTTTAAAAGAATTTAATTAATTTTGACTACTCGATAAACAATAAAACTTAAAAAATGTATTTAAATTAGTAAATTATTTAACTTTAGAAAGTTATTATTTTAAAGTTTATTATAATTAAATAGTAGCAAGTATAATCTGTCATATTTTTTTCTTAAAAATTGTAAATAATTTAGGGATTTCTCTTTGTTTTGTGTTTGTTAATAGCAAACTTTCTGTAACTTTAGCTAAATAGAATGCCGAATGTTAAAATTTGTATAAAATATATATTTATTTATAGGTAAATAAATTTGCTATTAATTTTTAATGTTTTTGTAGAAACAACAAAATTTAATACTGACTTTTCGCCCGCGTGGACTATACAATTTTAGCTGTTTCGTTTTTTTTCGTTCTGGCGAAGAAACATTCGATACATGCGACAACGACGTCTGCCCTCATGTATCTGGCCGTTCGGGTAGCTATACTTTATTATGTGTCCCTCCATTCCACTTCGTCTCGTCACGTTACATCACGCTTTCTAAACTCCGTCCTCTGTCCACGAGCATAGCGTGCGTGGTAAAATTGAGCATCTTTCTTTTACCGTATTTTAACGTAATACTTAGATCAAAATAAATTATTTATTTAATTAAAAGTACAATTACTGAAAATACAATTAGAATAAGAAACTCCATGGCCAATCTCATTGGTGGTTGTTACACAATTTACTTTGGTAAGATATGTACCCGGGCAGGAAGCAATGTCATCCACCAAAGTTTTGGACAAAACTTGATCAGCAATGTTCTTTTTCTTGTAGCGAGTCTTCTATATAACCCTCTGCTACTGTACTGGACTTTCATCTACCGTGTCTCTTAATTGTAGTAAGATTAGCACCAGAGTCCGCCAACAAACTAGCTGAAACCTCCAAATTAATGTCCAGTGTAAAGATAGAAATCAGACAAATTTAGAAATTTAGCCAATTGGGCAGGTATTTTACCAAAGGTGTTGATTCCAACTGAAGTTATGGCACATTTATTTTTTAAGCATCTAATGGTGCGTACAGACCGGGCCAACGAACGCCAACGAATGAGTTCCTTCGAAGAAGTTTTGTTCAGTTTGGACGGTCCAGCGAAGGCCAACGAATGTTCGTTGGCGTTCGCTTGCAACCCGTAGAGTGTCGGTAACATCAAAAGAAAAAGAGGGAATCGGCGAATGCGGTGTGGACGGTTTAGCCAACGAACGAACGAGCTATGAAAGCGTTTAGTTTAAATCTCCGGTGCAGTCAATGCACGTGTTTTTTTTGGAATTAAAATTTTATTTTTCAAATATGAATGAAAAAAAGAGTGGTCCAATGACGATCTATTTCTGTTAATAGATTTATATGGAGAAAAGCCACGTCTCTGGAATCGCGCATCCCTTTTTGCGCTTTCGTGTCCAACGAACGTTTGCTCAGACAGCGAATGCAATATAGACGGTTTTTCGAAGGCCAACGAACATTCGGTATCCATCGCCGAATCTCATTTGTTGGCGTTCGTTGGCCCGGTCTGTACGCACCTTAATAAAAACTCTTAAATGATTAATATTCACTGGACGAAGGCTATGTACTTTTTATAATAGTTTATATACAAGGTACCACTAATTACAAAGGTTCGTTGCACATTAGTTTTTGTGTCTGGTATATGCACAATTGGTATAGCTCCCAAATCCTTGATGTTATTTAATGTTTAACGACAGGCTCCAAATATACCAATAATTGCGGCTACTTTTTGCATAAGATATATTTTATCCGGGGCTTCTGCGAGAAATTTGTCGATTTGTTTTCCTATATTGTCAACAAAGACAAATCAACAATTTCATTTTTTTTACCTTAGCAACCTATTTTATAGATAAATTAGATAAAATTAGATTTTAAAAATAATAATAGAGTTGACGATAAAAAAATCATATATCAATGTTGTTTGTAGAAAAAATAGTGTATGATATACGTGCTAAAAGTGATTTTATTTTGTTCGAAGTCATGGAACACTCCCCTTCTCACAAAATAAAATGTCACTTTTAGCACTTATATCATAAATAACTATTATGAAATATCTTTAAAACTACTGACATTTAAATAATTTATTTTTTTAATAAACTGACAAATAATACAGTGGTCCAGAAATGACGAATTTCTCATACAAACTTTTATCCCTCCTGGTAAATCCCAGGAAATTAAGTTCCTAATAACAATACCACCAGTTTCTATTGAATTTTTTTAATTCAAGGGTTGGTAGGGGGCCGCGACGCTTGACCTTGTCTTTTATGTTTACGAGCCCTTCAAATTTCCAAAGTGCCTCAAGAAACCCAAATTGTAAACTAGCTCTCCTACTAGTGCGAGAGCTGGTAAACAATTTGGAGTAGGTTCTTGGGGCACTTTAAAAATTTGTGTAATTGTCCTTGAAGAACCCTTAAACATAAGAGTCAAGGTCTGGCTAAAGGATAGTGGCCCCCTATCAACCAATAATTTTTTTTTATTTCAAGGGTTGGTAGGGGGCCGCTACCCTTAAGCATGACCTTAAATTTTATGTTTAGCGGTCTTTCAAGGATATTTACACAAATTTTTAAAGTACCTCAAAAACCTACTCAAAATTGTTCACCAGCTCTCCTACTATTATATTTAATATTGTTTATAGTTGTAAAAATTCTTACAAACATATTAATATTATTTAAGTAATGGATGCGGTTTGGAACTTATAAAGAAGGGTAAGGTTTTTTTTATTAGGTATCTGGGAGAATTTATCATAATTCATTGACATTGACACAACCCTAACAAAATATACACGTCTGTTGCATAAGACATTATATTTTCTACCGGAACATAGGTAAATGTTATACTAAAGCGTAACAATTTTCACTATAATTTATATTCTACTTGCATAAAAATATTGAATAGGCTAAGCAGCAATCTTTAAGTTAGAGCAAAAAGTATGTTAGTAATATGTTATGTTTCACACGGATATATAAAGCAACAATTTCCTAGCAATATAATAGTTTTTTATGACGGAAGGCAAAAAATAATATTTAACCTTGTACCGGTTTATTTTTGTTTAGTAAAACCGCATTTTTTGAAATTAGCATATAACAACATGTAACGATATTGATTCAAAACAAAATATAAATAGTTAAGGTGATTTGGGTTTAAGATATACATGTTGTGACGGTAAGCTATTTAATTAATTTACAAATTATTATGCAAAACAAAATATTTGTACATTTTACTTTTACATACTGTAATTGGTTGGAAAAAAGGGCGTTGGGCACCACTTGTAAATTGTTATAAAAAGCCCACGTTCCACTAGGCTATATGAAACTCATCTCGGGTGAGGTTGTTGAAATGATAGCTTGGTTTGACGTTGAAACTTAATTTTTTTATGGGCGCCAGAAATCCCAAGGCACTATATAATTTAATGCGACAAATTAGGTAATTAACAAGTTATGAATTTAGCTTTAAAACTATCTTTTAAAGAGACTTTAAAATGCCTTGAAATTTCGTTTGCTTGCAAAGAAAGGGAGATAGAAAGATATTATAAATTACAAATAATTTATTAAAATTATAATTGTGTTCACAATATTTTAGTTCTTAAAAGTGAATCAATATTTTGATTGAAATTTGATATTATTAGACATTTTTACATATTTGAAACATCTTCAGAATGGCATAATGTGTTATTTGGATGTGTCACCTTTTCTCAACTATGCTTTCTGTGTATGTATTGACTAGAGGATACTTCCCAGTGCAAGGCAGCTCTGTCCTGATGATGAAAGTTGTCTCCTGAGGTTAGAAGAATCTGACGGTGGAGACCTTGTTTTGGTATGCAGGGAACCTATGCCTGGAGTTCCTCGGATTGGCCTTTGTTGATTTGAAAGCTGTTGACTAGATGTTATATCTCCTAGGTTCTTGACAGCCTGAGAGTTTCTTCCGCCATTGGATTTTGTTTTACATGCAAAAAGGATAAATGTCTAATTTCTAGTATAAAATTAGAATAAAAATAAGATATCCCAAGAACACTGGTAATAGTACACCAATCTCCTTGTTTTACAGATATGAAATAAGTTTATATCGGTAATAAAGTTACAGAAAATATATTATTAAACTGAACGACAAATTATTTTATTTTAGTTAAGTAATGAACGGTTAAAAAAATAATAAAAATTATCGAGAATTTTTCACCTGCAAATTCTTCCTTTTTTTTCCTTATTCCAGGTAGAAGTTTTTAACCCAAATTCGGGAAATAATGTTCCAAATTATTTAATTTCTTATAACTAATAAAATTTGATTTATATCGTCAGAGGCAATTTACTAAAAATAGATATGAATTTACATTAATCAAAAAAAAAACAACTTAAAAAATAATTAAATAGCTGACGATGAGATCTCTCCCTGCCTAACCCCACTATGATTTATGCTGTCTGATACTTGCTAATTCATAAAATTTTACACGAGTTGAAGATAAAATAAAGAGAAATTTAGATAAAATTCAGTCAGAAGTGGAGAAATGCTCGGTACCGTTATACAAATCAAGATATGGTAAGTTTTCCTCAAACGAGATTTAAATTATTAAAAATAAAAAATAGACATAAAAAATATCGAAAATTTAATAGGAAAATGGAAAACTTACCATACTTATTTATTTATTTATTTATTTCTCTTTATTTCAAAATTAAATTGCAATAAAAATTATATACAACATAAAATGAAACGTCGTCAACAACAAAAATTCATGTACATAATAGATACATATACATACACACATACATAAACAATTTAAATCTTCCTAAGTATCCAGATAGTCATTTAGACTGTAAGGTTCCAAATTTATAAGAAACTGTTTTAACTGTTTTTTAAACAACCGCATGTTAGGGGCATTCTTAATTTGAGTGTCCAATTTATTATACATTTTTATACACATGTAGTGTGGGTTGTGTTCTGATAAAGTTAACCTATGTAATGGGTAGTTTATATCACGTGTTCTAGTACTATAATGATGATTAATATGAGTGTTAAATTTATCTTGATTTTTATAAAAAAATAAAATAGTTTCATAAATGTACAAAGCATAAATGGTTAGTAGACTCTTTGACTTAAAAACACCCCTACACGATTGAGCATATGACATATTGTAAATTAATCTTAGAACACGTTTTTGTATAACAAAAAGATCCTGCACTCTTGAATTTCTTCCCCAAAAAATTATTCCAAACCTAAGTGTGGCTTCAAAATTCGCAAAATACAGTGTGCGTAAGGCTGTCTCTTTTAAATATTTTGATGTTATGCGTAGACAATAGCATATTCTATTTAAGTTTTCCCCTAACTGGTCAATATGGTGCGACCAGTTTAAAAATTGGTCTATGTGAATACCCAAAAACTTCGTGTTTTTTTGGACATGTAATTCCTTTTCATCCAATTCTATTATTTCGGGTATTTCTTTTCTACTAAGCTTTGTTTTAAAAATAACAATATTAGTTTTTTCCTCGTTTAATAACAGTTTATTTTTTGAAACCATATTTTAGTATATGGAGAACCTCTGACGCATTAAAAGTTAATTCTGAAATTTGCTTTGCTGCTACTAGTATATTAGTATCGTCAGCATATTCTGTAAAACTAGAACATGGGATCGACTTATTAATTTCAAAATCTAAATTTAAATCATTAATAAATATAATAAATAAAATTGGCCCTAATATGCTCCCCTGTGATCCCACTTTTTGCAGAATTTCCGATTTGTACAAACAGTTATCTTTTTCCAATACTACTCTTTGTGTTCGATGACCTAGATATGATGAAATCCAATTAAGAGCAGAACCCCCAACACCATAGAGTCCTAGTTTTTTAGAAAAAGATCACGATCTAAGCAGTCATAAGCCTTTGAAAGATCTAGAAACATACCCATCGCTATTTTGCCCTCCTCAAGATAATTCAAAACTAATCTAGTAAACTGAAAAACTGCAGTCTGAGTTGATCTTCCTTCAAGGTATCCATGTTGGTTCCCCGAAAAAAGACCACATTCCTTCATAAACTCCATTAATCGATCACAAAAAACCAATTCGAATAATTTTGAAAAACCAGGAAGAAGGCTTATGGGCCTATAGCTATCCATACTTTCTGAATCCCCTTTATTTTTAAAAAGCGGTTTAATTAACGCTAATTTAAGCTGTTCAGGAAATATGCCCTCTTTCAGAGAATTATTTATTATGTAACGCAATACTTCATTAATTACCGGAATACATAGTTTTATCAGACTTGTGGCAATTTCATCATATCCACAACTATGTTTATTTTTAATTTTTTGTGCAAATTTTAGTATCTCTGCACCGGTGGTGGGTCTTAAATACAAAGATCTAGAATTGTTGGGAATGTTACTATTCCATTCTGCCTCCTTAATATTTTTTAATAAATTGGGCACTATCTGAAGTAAAAACTCGTTATATTGATTTGAGACTTTTTCAGGATCTCCAGATTTCATCATATATAGTCCACATGCATTTATTTTTATTGTCTGACTCTCTAATCCTATTTTCATAATTACTACTCCTAATTTCAATTAAAGCCTTATCATACTCTACTGTACTTAACTTGTTGATGCACTAGACTAGTACCAATCCATTTATCTTGAAATTCTTGATTCAAAAAATCAGTTGTAATTCGTGCGTTATGCGGAGGGCAACCATCTTGCTGATAATGGATATTTCGAGCCTGCGCTAATGGCAAATCTTCCAAAAATGGTGCAACATATGTTTGTAAAATATTCACATATTCTTGTGCGGTTAAACTTTCATTAAAAAAATGGGGACCCAAAAATCGACCACCAAAAATCCCAACCCAAATATTGAAACCTTGCCGTCCTTGTCTGTTTACGGGCACTATAACATGTGGGTTTTCTGTAGCCCAATAATATGAATTATACCTGTTATATATCCCTAAAGTATCTATTCGGCTTTCATCTGTCCAGATAACGTTCATATGGAAGTTATTGTTCAATCTGCACTGATTCAAATACCACTCACAAAATGTAACCCTTCTTTGGAAATCCCCATTCTGAAGATGATGAACTTTTCTTACTCTGTACGGTTTAAATTTGTGCTTTTTAAGGGTTTTTAAAACTTTAGTTTTCTCAACACCTGTTACCTCAGCTACCGATCGATGAGACGTGTTAGGATGGTCTAAAACCTCACCTAATATATCTAGTTCCTGAATTTCACTTTCATCATCAACTGCATACGTTCTTGGCCTCGGCTTCTTGAAACTTCCGTAATTTGTTAAATTTGATTTCAGAACTTAAAAGGGTCTTTTATCTGAATGACGACGTTCAGGGAATCTATTCAAATATAATTCACTTGCGGCCTCGGAATTTTCACCAGACAAGAAATAGCACTTTAACATGTCAACTTTCTCGTAATTTTCATACATTTTTGCAAAACTCTCAAATAAAACAGAGTTCCAATCAGTTATTGATAGAAATGATAAATTATTTACCTGACTTGACAAGTGCCGATTTTTTTCCATAGCCTACTATAGCAAGAATTAAAAAACTGAAATATCTCGCTCAATTTCAAAGATAAGTATGAATAATAATATATCGTTGGAAAGAGCAAAAAATAAGCAATTTTTTGAGATCATGGCCAACTATGATTTATATTTAAAAAAACTAAGCTTTATATATTTTCAACGAAATTAGAAATAATTTTAAAAATCTGAGTAGTCCAATGGATTTCACTCAAAAAAGTGCCTTAAGAATGTTTACACCGTTTTGGGAAGTTTTTAAAAATGACGGACTTACGATTTTTTTTCAAAATGGCCAAAAAATGAAAAACGCCCTATATCTCGGATACCGATAGAGATTTCGGGATGCGGTTTTCACCATTCATCTAATTTCGAAAATCGAGCCCAAGACACCTATGTCAATTTTTTTCTATCTGGTCAGGAAATACGAGTTTCCTGTTAAAACAGTTGAAATTGCACCACCCTGTACATTAAAAACACAGAATTCCACAAAACAAAAATCCGTCAACACGCATTTGATAACAACCACATAATAAACTGAAATGCTTCTAGCATAAAGGAAAGTGCATTTATAAAAATAAATGTGTAGCATCAATATCTGTTAATTTAAATAATACATGGTTACCTATGCTTAATGCTGAAGTAAATTCAGGTAAACTTTTAAACACACCATACCACATTTTTTTTGTCTTTTTGAATACTTTAAATATACCAGCCAAAAAAACTAATGTTATTTATGACAAAACGTCATAAAAAGCAAAAACCTTTCAAAAGTTTTTAAGCAATTTTTTTTTAAATTTAGTTTAATTTTATCTTGACAACGGTAGCCGATTTACCACCGAAACGTAGATTAGTATTTTTAATTTTTGAGTTTTTTAGGAGTTTTCTGCTTTTTTGTTGCAGGCGATCTGCAAGTTTATAGCGGTCAATAGGGCTGAGCAGGCTCAGCTCGCTATACCCCGGAACCTGGACCGAAGTGATTCCATTTTCTAGAAAATTTTAAGGCGGGTACTCCCAAAGAAAACATATCAAAATATTTAACAGTTGTTATAAAAAGACATTTTGTTAACACCTGCAAAAGGAATATCTAAGTGTTAAAATACTGTGGGTGTCATAGGTAAAGTAAAAGGCAGTTTTTTAATACAGGAAAAGAGAAATTATCTGCAGGTGGCAGGTTTCACAGTTTAGACACTCTGGCGATTAATTAGTAGACGAAATGAAAAGTTCGGGGCTTATCCAGATAGACTCTAAACTCTAAAGGAATATTTGGAAGTGTTACTCTACTGATGCTTTTAAGTCAAGGATTTAGACTGGTGAATATACTTTATAACAGAAGCAGTGTAAATATCTATAAAAAAACACAGCACTGCCACAGCTTGTCAATGGGCAAGAGGAGGCAACTTCATGGTAAAAGTGGGGTTATTAGTAAGGCGAAGGGTAGTTTTTTTGGATGGATCTAAGAACTCCTAGTAATGTAAAAGAAGCGGGTTTTCAGGCATGCAAATAGACTTCCCAGCTGTGCCTGATCTGGGAAAAATACCCACTCGTTTAAAAGATAAATTTAAGTCTCCTGAAAACTATTGTAAATATGGATATAATATATTTAGGATGTTATACAGATTAAATGCATACGTACGTACGTACTTACACATACATACATACATACATACATACATACATACATACATACATACATACATACATACATACATACATACATACATACATACATACATACATACATACATACATACATACATACATACATACATACATACATTCCAAGCTAATAAAAGTTAAAAATGAGTAATAGGTGACTCACAATAAAAAACGTTATAATGTAGTTTTTATGATAAACTGACTTTGGCTTTCGCGGTCATTGTTTAAACTAAGAGAATTTTTGGGTGGGCTTAAAGGTCGTCCTTTCGCTAGCACGAGGATTAAGCTTCTTCTGAGGTCCTTCCAACCAACGATGGCCTTTAAGTCCGACAAAAAAATATTTTAGTAGTTATTTATTTGTTTATTGTTATATTTTTCAGCAGAAAAAGCCTTACCTTCAGGTTATGACTTCTTACTTGGTCTATAGAAATTTAATTAGCAGACTGTACGGTTAAAAAAAAAACAAGAATATCATAACATAAAAGTGGTTAAGAACGAAAATGTAATAAACTAAAAGAAAAGTCAGTAAACATAGAGCTTAGAGTTACATTAAATAATGTTTTTATAAAACTCTGAAGTATTAAGTGCTATAACAAGGAAATAGAGACACTTCCTTTAGTAACATTAATCAAAACTTGTCAGCTTTAAGAAAACGGATTGTAATAAAATACATCGGAAAGTAATTTTGATGAGACAGTGAAAAGATTATAGAACTGCAAACAGAGCTAGGATAAAAAAAAAGTAATAATAATACTTTATTGGTTAGGATATAAAAATAATTAAAATGTTAACAGATAGGATTTTGCAATTTAATTTTAATGACCATTTAGATATTTTTAAGATATAACTACTAAAATACCTATATTGTATTGTATGACAATTTAGGGGTAGTTAAATATTGGCTTTGTAGGGGACGCCATTCCCCAGACATGAGAACAATATTCCAAAGAGGGTCTGATTTGGGATACATACAGAGTGTACAGATTGGAAGAAGAAAAATATTTTCTAGCTCGAAAGAGGAATCCAATCTTTTTTGAAGCTGCCGAAGCTATGGATGAAATGTGTTTGTGCCAGTTGAGGTTATTCTCAAAAGTAACGCCGACTAGATTAAACGACTCTTTGTTCTGCAGAACTTGGCCGCTCATATGTAAGGGATGAGCATTCGCAAACTTTTTCGCGACAGCGAACATGACTGTGTTTTCGAGGCATTAAACTGAACACGATTTTTGGCGCCCCAATCCAAGATAAGTTTGAGGTCTTGTGAAAGAGATATCTGCATTGACCTGCGCTTGTTTTCAAAATCAGGATTACACGGTGGCTTAAGAAATTGAATACTAGAGTGGAGGGTACTATCGTCAGCAAAACTATGAATGGGATTGATTGTGGAAGAGAGAAGATCGTTAATGTGTAGAAGAAATAGCGTGGGTGCCAGCACTGAGCCCTGGGGCACCCCAGCATTAATTTGGTAGAAGCTGGAGGAATGACCATCTACACTAACTGATATACGTCGATTAGAAAGGAAACTGGAAAGCCAAGAGCAAAGCTTAGGTGGAAGACCGTAAGAAGGAAGTTTGTTAAGAAGCCCATCATGCCAGACCTGATCGAAAGCTTTGGATATGTCAAGAGCAACGATCTGGGATTCACCAAGAAACTCAAGGGACTTGTTCCAGTTGTGTGAGACAAAGGAAAGAAGATCAGCTGTGGATCTACTGTGACGGAATCCATATTGTCTATCATGTAAGATCTTATGTTTTTCCAGATACTTTAAGATTTGGGAATTAATAAATTTTTCCATTACCTTGAAAACAACTGAAAGAAGAGATATAGGTCTATAGTTAGAAGGAAGACTTTTGGATCCTTTTTTGGGGACAGGTTGCACACGTGCAGCTTTCCAACTCTCCGGGAAAATGCCCGTGTCGTAAGAGATTCGAAAGAGGCGAGTTAAGATGGGTGCAAGCTCGGGAGCACATTTTTTTAAGACGATTGCTGGTATGCCATCCAGCCCAGACGATTTTTAGTATTAAGAGAAGAAAGAATACGCTTGATCTGTTTGACTTTAAAAATTATATCGGACATTTTATGAGAAACAGGGACAACTGTTGGAAGAGGAAGATTAATAGGAGGATCAAGCGTAGAATTGGCAGCAAATTGTTTGGCAAATAGTTCGGCTTTCCCTTTGGAGGTAGAGACAATTCCATCTTCAGAGATTAGGGGTGGAAAATAATTTGTGCAAAAGTTCTGACTAATATTTTTGGCAAAGGACCAAAAAGCTTTACTGCCATTTGAGCAAGAGAGAACTTTATCTTTTATTCGATTGTTAAAACGGTCTTTTGCATCTGAGATGGTCTAATTATACTGATTTCTTGCTTCGATGCTAGCCTGTCGATTTTCGGGACTGGGGTTTTGAAGAAACTTTTTGTGGGCTTGAAGTTTTAAAAGTCTGGCATTGTCACAGGATTTAGAAAACCACGGTTTGTGATTTGAAGTTATGGGGTTCTTTTTAGTGTGGGGAATATAGGTCTCAATGCCTAGTTGAATTGTTTCGGTAATTTGTTTACATATTTCTGAAGGATCGTGAGTAGAAAAGCAGGTAGGATTCCAAGGGTAGCTGGCAAAGAAATCTCTTAGACCATCCCAGTCGGCCGAATTGTAGTGCCAGATGGTTCGTGGCGGCATGCTTTCAGTTGCCTCAAAATGAGTGGAGTATGATACGGTGACCAAACCATGGTCAGAGCGACCAAGGGGAGCAGTTACTGATGCTTGATAGAGTTCGGGGGTGGAAGTAAGAAAGAGATCTAGGGGTTAGAATTATGGGTAGGAACCCTAGGAAAGTAGGTAGGTTCCATAATTAGATTGGTGAGCGAGTTGCTGATTGCGAAATTTTCTGCTGCTCTGCCTTGTGTATCAGTTTTTGTGGAGCCTAGCCAATCCTTATTATGAACATTAAAATCCCGAGGACGATTACTTCGGCCAATGGAAACTGGGAAATAATATTGTCGATCTTTATTGAAAGGAAATCAAAGAACTCGTTGTAGGAATTGTCAAACGGGGGCCGGTATATACAGCAGATGAATTTAGTAGAAGATCTGAAAGTAAGTTTAAGCCAAAGGATATCAGGCCTACCCGATTCGAGGTTAGAAACCCTAACACAAGCCAGGTCGTTGCGAACGTAAGCACAAACGCCGTCATGGGGTCGAAAAGATGAAATGAGTTCATAACCTGGGAAATTGAGGTGGTTGGTTGCTGTTTTGGGACTTATTTGGGTTTCGGTAAGAACTAGTATGTGGGGTTTGGAGGATTGAAGATAATGGTGAACAGAGTTCACGTTAGAGTTAAGCCCACATATATTGGTAAATGATATCAGACTTTTCGATGGTGGCCCCCCAAATGTACCCCTCGCCCGGAGAACCGAATGGAGGGGTATTTTACCTCCGGATAACTTTACGTTCGGGTGTGCCATCATCATTATTTCCAAATTTTAGTAGAGTGGAAAAAAAAAAGAAAGGAAAAGAAATAGAAAGAAGAAGCAGAAGGAAAACTAAAAGAGAAAGAAGGAGAAGGAAGAAGGAAAACTGACTCACCGCCCAGAACTCGAAACGTACTAAGACTTCACGAGTCCTTTAAAGGGCAAGTGGAGTGGTATCGCCTCAGACGAGGAAAGCTCCTCTACCACCTACTTGCTATAAATGATTTTACTAAAGAGGTAAAAAACCATTACCATTTATCTAAAAGTCATTAAAACTTTTAATAATTTATTAGAAATAAAAGGTTGCTTTAGTAAAGATAAAATTACAAAAAATATTGCAGTTGTTCAAGTGTACTACAATGTAAAAACTCTTACGCCACTGTAAGATTTAAAATATAAATAGTTTTATGCTTAAATCTGCTAATGGTTTAAGCCTATTTAATAGGGCTGCGGGAGTTTTACAACTACTTTTTATGTCTGTAGTTATGTCACTGTCATAGTATTGTAAATCCCGCAAAATAACAACTTAGTAAACAAAAAAAGCAGCAATAAAATAGTATTTACAAGGAAATAGTGTACCTGCTTGAAATATTGACCACATGTTCAGGGAAAAGTATCTTACCCAACTATTAGCACTCTGGATTTAATTAAAAATTTGCCTTATTAATGATCCTATATTTACAAGAAAGCTTCCTTTCTTAGCCTATCGACATCGACGTGCTGCCGTGGATCTGTAGCACGTCCATAGGTATATTAGAGTCTACTGTTTAGGGAAATTAGCCAATATAATTCCTCTTCTGGCAGCTCTAAATAGAACAACACCGAGTACAACTTTCTTACATGTCTTTACAATAAATTTCCTGGAGCTTTCTTTCCACTTTGTTCATTTCTTCTTTCTAGGTTTTAGATTATAAAACTTGTTGCCTCTAGAGGTCTTTTGTTTCCTTCCAAACCTCAAAACATTTAAGACACATGTCAATAATTTCTAACTTTACCTAAGACACCATGGTACGTTAGAACTTGGGCTTTAAGCCTTTATGGACTGTCAAAAAAAGGCCTAAAAACTAGTACAATTTCCAGCAAAAAAAATTAAAGAAAACCTTTGAATAGTACATTAAAAATATAGTGCTAGATTGTTGTATAAGGAAAAACGGGAGTTTATTTGAATAGCTTTTAAAAGATTGAATATTAAAATTTGCAATGTGCATAGTTAAAAAAAAATAACTCTACAAAATTTAGCTAGCGTACTCTAAACGGTTCCAGAGATATGACGCAAAACATGATTTTGGGACCCATTTTTCGGAGAACGCTAGCCAGAATGCGTTTTTTATGGCATATTTATATGAAGCTTTTTTAATATTCTTCTACAATAACTACTAGAAATATTTCCAACCAATTTTGGCACAACCTGAATGTTATTAAATAAAGGTAATATCAGTTAATTTAAATAATACATTTAAATTATTATTTAATTTTTAGTCAAGTTTTTCTACTTTATTTTTATTTTTAAGTTTTTTTCTCTTTCAGGCGATCTGCTAGTTTAGAGCGGTTAATAGGACTAAGCAGGCTCAATCTCTATACCCCGGAACCAGGACTGGAGTGGTCCCATTGTAAAAAGTTTCTCTTGGCGCGTACCCAACAAAGACTTTTTAATAAATAAATCCGGCACATTATAAAACATATCCGCAAATCAGTGGTAAACAATTCACATGTTATTATTTCGTGTCTAAAAAGGATACGGACTCAATTTGGCCTGTATACATTGACATAGATAGTAGCTAGTCTTTCGGAGAATCCCGATTTCTTAAACAATCTTCAAGAAGTAAACAATTTTTACGATGTTGTCTGTCAAAAAACGAGCTAATCTTTGTCGATCTATACCGACTAAATTAGGCCGGTATCATTTTTAGTCTCGCAATATTAACAACGTCAGTGTCTCTCTGCATACTCTATTTTCTGTGTGAATACCTATTTCTAAATAAGCATAATTTAAGACGATGGTAAAAAAAATAATGTACGTAACACGTGCGTAACTCATCTTTTTTTCATCCATGAGATTACAGCACTTACCCGCGGTTCGTGTGCGTAATTTTTCTACGTGTAAAAAATATATCTATTTTATGGGTTTGTTACATAAATTGCTATTAATATAAACTCAAAAAATATCGCACGTACATTTAAATTAAAATCCATTTTCACGAATATAATTGTCATTTTTTTTAAGCTAAATTCTGGCATCATCTCTAAAATTTTCCTGTAAAGTTAAGGTAAACTTGAAAACATTGAAAGGAAAAATCGTTATTTATAGTTTGAATTCCGATAGAAAATGTAAAACAAAAACAATTTATATGTAATTAATGTCATTTCTAGCTACTTTAGGTTTAGAAAAATATTTTAGTTACTCAATGATCTATTTCTTTCTAAGAAAAATAATAACTTTTTTCTATGAGCGTGCGGGAAATGGTTTTTCCACGTTATTTTTAGTGTGGGAAGACATTATTCCCACACTAGTGCGGGGAGAGTTTGCAAACGTTAAATAAGGCGTTGAGAACATCCAATTAATGTCCTAAATGGAAAAAATTGGGTTTAAAGAAATGGGTGGTTTTTTAGGTAAACGTTTTTTAAAATTGGAAATGCATACTAATGAACTATTTAAGATTTTGTGGGTGTTCGTTCTGGCTCTCAACACCTAAAATAATCAGTGTGACGTTGAATAAATGTATTGTTAATTTACCAAACTGAAAACGATAATAAAACTAAAGCGAATTGTGGACATCAGCAAATTTTATAAGGTAATTGAGAATATCAAGCGAAAAAATACTGTTACGGACTTTAGTTAGTTTTTAGTTAATAGAAATGTAAAAGGTTAAAATTATTTTATTTGGGTTAATAAATTATTAAAAATAGGTTACCTTAGTTTTTCCCTTTTTCCACGGTCATTGCGGATTATCCTGAGAGCGCTGGAGACATCCATTTTACACTTTTCTTACATCCTGTAGTAAAAGAATTCTTCCAGCTAATTCTAGACTTTTCCAGACTTCCATCCTTTTCCACTTTACTATAAAAAGCGCGAGGAAAGTCCGCACGGGCCAGTTTAGTTTTGTGTTCCGACGAGATAAGAAGTTGACAGACAGTTAAAGGTTAAACAGTTGTCATTATTACGTTACGTTGAAGTGTTACCATAGAAACGTTTGTAAACCTGATATCCAATAAAAAGGATCCGTGTTTTCATACAGGGTGTCACGGAACATTTGGTGTCAGAAGTGGGATAAGGGCCACAAGAAAGCGAAAGTGATTTAAAATTTGAATGCCTGCTGAAACCAGACAGCAAACAGCAACTATGGAAGAATTAACCACTGATAAAGCAAAAAATGGCCAGCCAAGAATTCATGAAAAGGATCTTAAAAAGAAAAGAAGAACAATCAAGAAGAAATGAAGAGAAGTCAAGAAAAACAAGACAACGGGTGGAGAAAATTAAAAAAAACATTAAAAAAGCCAGGAAGAAAAAAACAAGAGCTCAAAGAAAAGATGGTAAAAAAAAAAAAATTTTAAAAAACCAAATAGAAAACCAAAGGTTGAATTAAAACTTACCAAAGAAGATGTAAAGAAGAAATAGAAGAAATACAGCAGACTGTACGCAAGTTCAAGGCCAAATACAACAAGAAGTACACGAAAAAATTAAAAAATAGCTGGTCAAGCGTCGTCTCAGAAAGTGGTACTGCAACAACTTTTGAAACCACCAATTTTGATGGGGAAAATACCCGGGTTACGATCTCCACAATTTGGTCGGAATGGAATAAATGGATTACAAGAGAAGGCAGCCCTAGTACTTCTCTTCGAGGGAAGCTATGGGGGAAAAACGTTCCCGGGGGCAATGTGACTATGAATCCATTGTGATGTTCCCGGGGGTATGGCGAAACGCATTTGCGGAGGTTTAAAAGGGAATGCAAGGACGAAAAAAAAATAAAACGAAAGCCTTCAAATACGAAGCTGATATTTACGCCTAATAAATCTGACATATCCAGCCATCCCCAAGAAATAAACAAGAACTAAAGGGGGTAGTTTCATTGAAAATTACGTGATTTGATATAACCAGGCGTTAAGAATGGCCAGACTTAAGAAAATATCTGAAGCTCTTTTACTTCAATTTGAAACAGCTAAACAAACATCCAGGATCAGCAAGACTTGGGGAAGAATTTACCAAAAAGGTATTCGACAACATTTTAAAGATTTAAGTGAGTTAAAAAAAACATAGTAAAAAGCAAAAGGCGGTACAACAGTATGACTTTTTCCCGGATCCTTTTGGAAAAGTGGCAAAGAGGGGCTGTCCAAAGAAACTGTACTAGATCAAATTCCTTCAAGAATCCGAAAAAACCCAGTAGCCAGCTT
>JAHBCN010011747.1:0-28478 GCA_019359885.1 Listronotus oregonensis
CCCAAACCCAACAAACAAACAGGAATGGATCCAAACACCACGAGGAATACTGGGGGACATGAAAAGGGGCTTCAAAGGGGCCCTTCAAAAAGCAAGAAAGAGCTACTCAGACAAAGTAGAAAACATTTCACAAAAGTGGGCTTTTAAGAGGAATAAAACCGGTCACCTAAACAAGATGGCTAATACAATGGACACCCGTGCGACGGGGCGATGAAGGAAGAAACAGCAACCACATCCTTTGCAAGTGAACAATAACACCTACAATACAAGGACAAAGTGCTGCGGCGTGACGTCATCACCCGGAGGCCACCGAACTTGGTGCTGCTACTGGCTTGCATAAATATTTATTTTTAAAACAATTGATTGGATTGGCGATTAACATAATGCACAAAAATTAATAAAAAGAAAATAATGACAAAAACAAATAATAATAATTAAAAGAGTAGTTAACTGGAAAATATTTCTAGACATTTATTTTAATTAAAGTGATCGTTTTTTACATTTTAGATGAAAAATGTCATAATGTGATAAACATCATAATAATAGTATCATATAATTCATTATTGATTTTTTTGATAAGTATAAATTACCTAAAAAATCATTTAATAATATTAGTTTTGTTTATTCCCTTTACCTAATGATCATTTTTTTTTTCTAAAACTAACTAAACTAACATATTTGTCTTGATCTTTTAAATATTTAAAGATGTTTTGTGCATATTTAAAAACTTTTTCTATCGATATGAGGATCAGTTAAAAATTATTAGACTCCTTTAATTGTTTGGGGTGGGGCAAAATTATAGGTCCATGAATTGTAAATATCTTATCATGAGGACTAATTGTTATAAAATTAACAGAAAACCATAGTGGTAGTAGAATATTATACCCGTTCTTTTGGTAATGTTCACAATTTTAGCTGATCGAAATAAAGTCAATTTCTTGTGATAAATTTTCATCCTCTATTTTTAAGTTTTTGAGGATATTGGATATAAAATTTAAAACACGATTTAACTTTGACATATTTTCTGTTTATTTGTTGATTATCGTTGTGATCGATTATCAAACGGGATGGGAATTTATTTTGATATCATCGTTACTTTAACGAAATGTAATCATCGAGTTTCAATTGTAAATTTCTTATTTCGTCCAAATTATTGACAAGAAAGGTGTTTTAGCATTATTTATTTGAATACTCAAAAATTGTCCTATAAATATGTATTTACTTCTAAATTCTTAGCAAAAACAGCCCAAGTAATTGAAGGTCCTGAGGTAATTTACTTTAAATATGGTTGCCATTCTGATCATTACTGAAACCCCCTTACCCAAATTAAAAGCCTGAAATAATTGTAGTTTCAAAGTTTCATAAACCTAAATTTCTTGTCCAAATATTCTTGTTTACTTTTTATTTGCCTGTTGCGAATTTCATCCAATTCTTTAAGTTTTTCATCTTTCTTTTTCGATTGAAATGTTTTTGACAAGTATTTTGGACAATTGGGAAATTTACGGACCTTGTTTGTTTTAATCGTGGAAAGTTAAACTAACTAAACAGTCTCCCGTTTTCTATTGTGGGGGAAAATTTTGAAATAAAATCGCCTTCCTCAAAATGACCTCCCACTCGGCTTTTGTTATTTGGAATAAAATTTTAAAGAATAGCCGTTAACCACTTTCGCGAAGATTCTCGTCTCGGGAAAGCGAAACACTCGCGCTTTTTTTTCCCCTACATAGTTTCCACATCCGGAACACAGCACTTATTAGGCATTTTAAAACTACCTGTTGTTACTTATTATAGTACAAAGAAAAACACCTCAAATAAACAGTTCAAATTCAAACCTTTTATTGAGCGGTTTTTGCCCAAAGAGAGTAAACCGGAGCAAATGCAAACGCGACGTACTATTGAAACAGGCGATTCTCAAAGGGTTGCCAAATAACATATACCACAACATTGTTAGTACAGCCATAATGTTTCGACTGAAGAAAAACTTTTCCTCAATCTGGCAATTCCTTTAAATCTCAGCCATTGCGGGATTTCAAGGCGGCGACGGACAGTTTATTGGGACAGGTCAATAAAATTGGGTTAAAATCCTTGGCCTCCGGCAGCGTCAGCATCTTTTAAATTAAGCGCTGTCCTTGTATTGTAGGTGTTTTGAGTGAAGCGCTAAATCACAAAAAACAGGCATTATTTGAGCAACCGAAAATGAGTCCACAGGAATATATTAATCAACCAGTCTTGGGGTTAAACAGAGTTGTAGAAGGAACAAAACTAGTGAAAGGAGTGGTATAAAAGAAAATGGGGGATTAGGCTCAAAAAGCCATAAGGCTGAACTGCCTCCAGTAGTAAATTAGGACGACTCCCAGGGACAAAAACGTATTGGTTATAAAGAGAAATTGCAAAGAGATAAACGTTTAGAAACTAAATTTCCTATAAGTAGGATTGGTTAGAAATCGCAGTTAGAAAAAGCACAAAAATGTAGTTATTTGCGTGAATTTTTCTTCTTCTTCAATTGCCGTGTCCGTCCTAGAAATTTGGCGATCAGTGGCATGATCTTCACTTTGTCCACAGCCGACCTAAAAAGCGTCGTGGTGTTTACTCCATACCATTGGCAAATATTCTTGAGCCAAGATGTTCTTGGTTCAAGAATATCTCGATTTTCAAGTTTGATTCTTTAAGATCTCTATAGTATATGTAAAAATAAATCACACAAAACAAAATTTGATTGCAAAATTATTGTCCAAAACTCTGGAACCAAATTTTACCTAATTGAACGTGATGTTTTATCATAGCATGAATTTTTTTTGGCTGAATATAGAAACCCTAAAAAAATTTAAAAAGTTTCACAAAATCACCCAAAAAACTACGTTTTTAACCCTTTTTTAATTGCTATTTTGCAACAAGCATAATGCACTTTGCGAATTCTAACCAATCCTCTGTAGTAGAAAATTCAATTCTGAAACTTTTCTCTCTTAACAATTCTCTCCACGGCCAATACTTATAGAGTTATATTTATTTATTTATTTATTTGTCATACATTACAGAATAAAATAATTCCAAAGAAACAACATAAACAAAAACAAAAAATATATATACACTAATTAAAAAAACAGATATTTAAAATAAGTTAAAATATAAAAGTTAAATATATAAAATGTAAAAAAAACGCTCAAAAACAAAAAAAAATTGAAATACAAATATTAAAAACTTCTATGTGCGTCTTTTTATGTCATTTTAATGTTTAGGGTTAAATTAGAAAAAATGCATTTTTTCGATTTGTCTCATATTTTGTATATTTTTCAAATGGTCTGGACCTTTCTGAGAGAGAGAGAGCATATCTCGATTCTTGCTATACAGGGTGAAAAACGTATGATGCTCACGATTTTAATGGGCGATAGTGGAGCTCAAAACAAGTCAAATAAGCCAAAAACACATGGGTTAAAAATTGATTGTTTTAGAAATATGGTTTGGGTTTAAAAATTTCCCCCGCCCCTTCATCGCACGACCGAACGAAACTTTTTGGGAGTTTTTTACATATTTAACCCTTTTTTTTTTAAAGATATGTTTATTTACATACAAATAATAAAAATACTTCTTGCAATTTATTTTGATAATTAATTTAAAAAAAAACTTAAGTAAAAAACAATAAATTATTGTTTGGTTTTTATTTGAAATTAAAATTAAAAAATAATTGTATCTACCACAAAATTAGGCTGAACATCTATTTTAAGAACACAAATTATTGTTTTAAACAGCACTTCTTTATTTTGCTTAAAGAATAAAAAGCCTCTTATTATAAAAAATAAGCTACACTTTAGTTTAAATAAGTTGCTCAAAATTTCGTCCTCTAGTTTCTACACAAGCCTTACTTCGGTGTTGGTAGGGATAAAGTAGATTTTCCCATTAGGTCCTGTAAGCTGTGTGTATGGGAAAATTCTTTTCTCTTGTTTCGCAGTTATGTATCTCACAGGTCCTCTATTTAGATTTCTCGGTTGCATTCCTTTTTCAAAACTCTTTGGTACACCTGCACTACGGTTGTAGTAAATTTATAACATGTCGGCATATTTTTTCGATTTAAAAACGAACAAAAATATCGCGGCCGTTAAGCACCATGTACAACCGACTTCACTCCACGCACAAGGCTTCTGAGTAGCGCTGTTGCCAATTGTTTTTTAAGTTTTTAACTGGGGGAAAAATTATTATTATTATTATTATTATTTTTACATTAAAACACTAAAAACTTAGTTTATTTTATTAGCAAATGAATCTACTTGTAAGCGATTAAGAAGAAAGTTTCCAATTGTTTAGGTTTTCAGAAATAATTGCTTTCAAAGTTTTTTACTTTGATATCGTTTAGACAAAAATCTGTTATGTTTTCACACATATGTCATATAAATTTTTTGACTTGTTTTGAGCTCCACTATCGCCCATTAAAATCGTGAGCATCATCCTTTTTACAACCTGTATACATTATGCTAAAGGGTTTCCAAGGACAACATGACTACCCTCTTGAACATCCAACCAAATACAGATAAGGCTTAGTGTAATCCTGGTTAAATAATAACGTAGGTTATGACCTATATCCCCTTTTTGCACTTACCTTCCATCTGGACTGACGGCAATCGGCCTATACACGTCGTCATCATCCTCCACTTTTCCCTCTCTTTCCTTCAGATTGACCACTACCGGCTGTTCCACCTCCAGATTACTATCCGCATTTTCGTCGTGTCTATCGATAGTTTGTTCAGTGATTTCTGTCATTTCGGCGCTTTGGAATAGGTTTTTGGGGATGTTGTACATGGCTCCGACCTATACAGAAAAGTTTATTAAGAAAATGACTCTCTTGTGTCTGTAAATAAACACAAGAAGTATACAGGGTGTCCCAAAATATGTGGCAATCTCTCGGAATCTAATAGAAAACCTAAAAATATTATGACAAGTTCCCATAAACTTTTTTCCTACGGAGATACAGGTACATAACGGACGCTCCTGGAAATCGTTTTTTTTTTAATAACTTTTAAAATACTAGGCGTAATTTAATATTTTTTTAATATGATGGTTACTAAATAAGTCTTCTTAAAATGAACCTATCAAATTATATTTGGCTTATTTAGTTTCCAGAGACGGACTAGCTCTGACACAATAATAGCAATTTTCTAACCCTGTATGATAAAACAACAATATTATTTTTGGATAAGCTTTAACCTTAAATTAAAAAAAAAGTATTCTTGATTGACCTCGATAAAATCAACTGTACGGAAATAAAATATCATGGTTGTTTTTTACATTGTACAGGGTGTTTTCTAATTGTACTCAATATTTAAGAAGGAATGTTTTTGGGTCTTTTTATGAAGAAAACTTCATATGAATGTATGTCCTAAACGTCCTAACTTTTGAGATACAGGGTGGTAAAATTTTAAAAAATAAATCTTATTCTTAATATCTGAATACCCTTTAGATATTTTAATGAAATATTGAATACATGTACATGTATCAAAAAGCATTTTTAGTGGTATACCACATTTTTTTTTTTGCCAAAATAAGCAGGTCAAATTCTGTACGAACGCCACTGGTGGAAATAAAAAAAAATGTGGTCCCCTAAAAAATCTTCAAATACATAGTACATTATCCAAATTTGATTAAAATATCGAAGTGGTATTACATATAATCAAAATTATTTATTTTTGAAAGTTCACCACCCTGTATCTCAAAGGTTAAGATGTTTAGGACATACGCATATGAAGTTTTCTTCTTTAAATGGACCCAAAAATTGCTGCCCCAAATTTGTACAATTAGAAAACACCCTGTATAATGTAAAAAATACCATGTATATTTTTTAAAGCGTTGATTTTGTCGATTGTTAAATCAGAATACCTTTTTTTTAGTTTAAGGTTGAAGCTATCCAAAAAATAATATTGTTGAGCATTTATCATACGGGGTGTTCAAAAAATTGCTAATATTTGTCAGAGCTATTCTGGCAAACAAATAGCCAAATACGATTTAATCAATTTATTTTGAGGAGACTTATCTAGTAACCATCATATTAAAAAAAAAATTAAATTACGCCTAAGATTTTAAAAGTTATTTTAATTTTCGAGGGTGTCCGTTATGTACCTGTATCTCCGTAGGGGAGGGTCATAGGAAAAAGTTTTGAACTTGTCCTAATATTTTTTGGTTTTCTATAAGATTCCGAGAGATTGCCCACATATTCTGGGACACCCTGTATATCTACTTACTTCCAATAATCTCATATCGTTCTGTGGCACATCAGTATCATCCTCCGCATTGGAATCAGTCTCAATAGGAAACAAGCTTATCACTCCGCCATGTTTTACCGATTTATACTTTTTTCGTTTCTGTCGTTGCTTTTCGGCTATGGCCTTCTCAAGGTTGTCGCTTAGGTCGTTCATGATCTAGAAAAACAATTTATGTACAAAATGGTAGCTTATACAATGCGTAGGATGCAAAATACAAACCAGAATTAAATACCTTAAAGCAACTAGGTCTAAAGCACTGAAAACTATTGCTGAAGTTAACAGGGCGCTTTACCCGTCATAAGTAACTGGTTTTAATTTAATTAATTTGATTCATCAAAAAAAAATCTTCACTTTCTGTTAAATATAAGTTAAAAGAACAAAACAATAGCCCAAATAAAACACAAAAAATACATTTTTTTTCCTCAATCAGATACACTTGCTATGAGTGAAATGTCAAGAGAATGTAAAGTATGAAGACGTTGTTTTTAGAGCTGTAGCAAACCGTATGTATTCGGTACTGAGTAACGGGTGCTCCATCTAGTACCGAGTAACGAAACGTTACACACGAATGCATTTCGTTACTCGCATGCATTTCGTTACTCGCATTTTTCGTATTATACTGTTCACGCAAGTACAGTTGATGCGTGTTTTAACGTTTGCTGATCGTATGTTTTAATTCCAGGGCGCACTCTTTCGGTAAATTTAAAAACGTATTAAAGGTATTTTGTGTGTAGACAAAGTTTAAAATTTGAACAGAAAAAAGGTAAGAAAGTATTTTTTACAAATTAGAAATATGTATGTTTTTGTTTTTTATTACCGCGTATTTTCACGTTTTTTTTTGTTCTTATCTTAAAAAAGATGTTATAATAAAGACGCTCTAATGGGATTTAATTGTTTCTTGCTGTTAATTTTTAAATATTATTAATTGTTTATATCTCATATATTATTATTTACACTTTTATTTAATTATGATTTTTTATTGATATGGCGCGACGAGCAAGTCGCAGATGTTGAATGTTAATGCTTGCCCATAACAATTGCGGCGCTTTAGGTTCAATTTTTAACTGCATCCCGGAATACTGTAAATCGATTAAATTTTAAATAATAAATATTGATTAAATGGCAATTTGTTGTTAAGATGGCTATTTTCTGCACTTAATAGGTCTATTTTCTATTCAATAAACTGCAGTCATCCAGTAAAACTAACAAAAATAATCAGCGCATTGTCAATATTTACTATTTAACAGGGCATACTGGGTACAATTGATCCCTTTTTGCTTTGTTTTCTTGACTGTCCATTGGTACCCGTACATTTATACAACCTTACTTTCTGAACTGAAACCCTATAGGTACAGCGCCCGGTAACTTAAAAAAATAAGCCTAGGCCAAACTCTAAACCAATTAAGCACATTCCACCAAAAAAAAAAAATTTTTAACCTTAAAAGTAGAATAGGAATAGTTGGGAACATCAAAACAATCGTTACAATGTCCATCGAAGTAAAACTTTGGTACCGGAAAAAAAATAAAAATAAAATTAAAACAGATTTTTTCTTAAAAGCCAAGCTAGACGAGTTGCTATATATTTAAGCATGACGATGCTCTGAAATGATACCTGTAAAACAATGATCGATATATTTATAAGAGTTATTTACGATTTAGATAATATATATATATATATATATATATATATATATATATATATATATATATATATATATATATATATATATATATATATATATATATATATATATATATATATATATTCTTAATATTAACAGACTATCAAAAGTACAAAAAAACCCTTATTATACTAAGCGTTATGTTTGAGAACTATCTTAAAACACATCAACACCAAACATCCTTAGCCGCGCAGCTTCCTAAGAAATTGAACTTCTCTTTCAAGTTAGAAAATATTTTGTCCCCTTTTTACACCCTCTCTGTAAGGGGAATGATTTCTTCCACAAATCTTAGCATACTTGATTGCATCCAAAATAAAGGCTTTGGCATTAATATTGATATTATTGCCGCCTCTTGACCTCATCGAATCGATTTAAAGGCCTTGTTTCTGTTTTATAGCTATTTCCACAGGTATTTTCCCCAAGGAAATTGTATAATTTCTTTCCTTGTAGCTTTCAAGAGGCACCACGAAGTGCAACTCACAGTCATCGGTTGACTCTTTCGAAGAAGCTCCAAATTTTCTATCTTTCTCAATCCTTCATCCTGTCTAGACGATGAAACGTGCTGACTGCAAGGATCTCTTCTTCCCCTTTGAACTTTTAAACCCTTATGTCACGTATTAACAATTTGCCTCTTACTTTACTATGGTTACGCACAATACATAAGTACCTATTACTTGGAGCCCCAGAGTTAAAAAATGCACGCACAAAACATCTTTATGTAAATTATGTTTTTTATTTCCACACTTCAATTTATCAACAGACATTTCTCCAACTGAATTTAAATAAATAACAGTTGTTCAATAAGTTTTATGATTCGATAAAGGATGGCGCTATTGGTCTCGTCGTTTTATTCGAAAAAAAATTGCAGTTTTTTTAAGAATTCGTGTCTGGTTTCATGTAGATCTGTCAACTGAAAGGTGTAGAACCAAAATTAATAAACAAACTATTGTTAATAGTGCACAAGGCATTCTTACTTTCAATTAGAATAGTAAAAAGACGGGTTGCTGAATTAAATCGTGGTCGTACAGGGTGTTCCATTTTCGACACTATTATAGGGTATCTTTGTAATTCTTAGTGCCATTAAAAAAGTAATATCATGTGCTTTTTTAGGGTCAGAGTTAAAATGGTAAAATCTAAATTGGAAAATTTTCGCTATATAGTTTCGAAAATGGGACACCCCAAGTCCTAAGGACGTTCTACGTGAAGGACGTCAAAAAAGTACAATATACCAGAGATCGTAGCAAAAATACGGGATATGGTTTTGGTAGAATGATAGAGATATTTAGTAGAATCCCTAGGGATTTCGTAAGACAGTGTATAACGTTCGCCTGAAGTTTTGTGACAATGGAAAAAAACACGACTTTCTTAGCAACATTTAGAGAGTGTTAAAAAAAGTTTTTATCGTAGAGAGAGATCGTAAACAAAAATACAGGATATGGTTTTGGTAGAATGATAAGATATTTAGTAGAATCCCTAGGATTTTAAGACTTTAAAAACGTTCGCCAATTTTGTGACAATGGCAACTTTCTTAGCAACATTTAGAGAGTGTTAAAAAAGGATTTTATCACTATGTGTGAGACTTGGATCTACTACTATAATCCTGAATTAAAAATAGAGGCTAAGTAGTGGTTTGAATCCAGAAATCACCCAAAAAAGTGTCCGCATCAGGAGTTTTATTTGTGAATTACCTCCAAAGTGGTCAAACATTAAACTTAGATTACTATTATAGGCTTTTGAACCAACTGGACCTAAAAATTCCTAAGAAAAGATCTAGTTTACAGGATAAAAATAATTTTTTATCAAGGCAACACACTCTTGCAGAGTACGAATTGTTGCAAAATCCGCCCTATTTGCCAGATTCAGCTCCCTCCAACTTTTCTTACAACTCAACACATTGATGCGTAGAAAATAATTTTCATCGAACGAAGAGGTAATAGCAGCCATAAATTAGAAGATCACTGGAACAAGAGTATTAAAAACCTTAGGGGGGTTTTATTGAATAATAAAATGTATTTTTAACCATAAAGTGTCCTTTTCTTATTGAACGACAACACTTATTAAACGATTTAAGTAAGAAATGCTAATAATAAAAACAAAGTTCTGATTGTATACTTACTATATAAAGAATAGAAAAATACTTTTCCATCCAAAGGTGCAAAAGCTGCAAATTCACTATAAGTTCTAAATTATATTCTCGGAAGCTATCAGCACATTTAATAGTTTGAATTAAAAAGAAAGCAAGTCAGTAAACAACTTAACAATCTAACAAGCAGGATGAAAGCGAATAAAAGCAGTAATGGGACATGAAGATGAGCTATGGTGTTTGGAGCCATATTTATATATCTGAAAACTTTTGTAGACACTTAAACATCAAGAATAAGTAAAAACTAACAAACATTTCTCATCATCAGGTTACTGTTGATGATTTGTTTTACCGTCTACAAAAAATTTTCTTTCACACACATTTGCAACCATACCCAACGATGAACGTACACTGAATAGACTTGAAAATAAATAAAAGTGTATATATCTGCCAAGCCTCATAAATAATAATAATTATTATTAAGTGACTTTACAAATACCTATATATCTTCCTGTTACAGCCAGTTTTACGTTTTACATCTGCTGACGAGCGAAAATTCAAACAGGTAATAAAGATTGGCATTGGCAATCCGATAGTGTCGTCTTACACGGATAACCAAAACAGTAATTTTAAAAATTAACGACGGATCTTAACTTTATTTATAATTAATACATTAAATCCACAAAGACCACCAGGAAAATTAAGGTATAGACAAATTTCTTTGTATTAGGAGAAAATACTCTACAATAGCAACAAAACCACTTTTTTTTAAATTTAAAAATTTATATGGTTGTCTAAGATGAACACAAACAAGGCTTAACTCAAGTTGTTAGCATACCGTGCTGATGAGTGAATGCATCCTGTGCCTTAAACAGGTGTCCCCAGCGGTGCCTCTGAGATCAGGGCACTCCAGAGTATCTAGCCTTATGTAATGTGGGGCCCTGTCGTGGTGGACTATTACTTCCCAAAATAGAAAGCGGACAGAACGCTTTTAAGGAAAAAAGTAAAAAAATTCACTCCTTTAAATTTACCTACCTAAAAGGGTTGAAACTAAATCTGAAGAATTGCGAAAAAATAGCATGGTATTAAAAGTTAATCTCTTGCGATTTTTGTTTCAAATGAACCGGGAAAATGAAATAATACATCACCATACCGAGACTTTAACCAACCCCATGATATTTGGGCAATCATCCCTTAAAATATATAAAATCATATATGCAACTTTAAAAATGACCAAAAAAAAATACTTTTTAGAAAGTGTCTAACAAGAAGTGAATGTATGTGATAATCTACCACCCTCACCTAAGGGTGAAATCACCCTTATCCATAGAAAAAATTGAAGGAAATGCTAGCTTTTTCAAAAAAAGTCTTGGCTTCGTTTTTTTTTGATCCAAGTATATAAAGCAGGTGTACCTAGATTTTTCCAGTTCACTTTTAACCAAAACCACCTCTCCAAGGGGGTATATTCATCCCCTAAAATTTAGAAAATCATATACAACTTAAAATTGTAAAAAAAAATATTTAGATGTTTTAGGATATCTCAAATATATTATTAACATAAAACCAATGTTCGGAGTGAGTTTTGGTCAAAAGCCACCCTTATCATATTTTTAACTCCCAGTGTATAAAACAGACCTTCTTAGATTTTTCGAGTTCATTTCTGATAAAAGCTACCCCTGCAAGAGGGTAAATTCATCCCCTAAATTATATAGAATCATAATGCAACTCTAGAAATCAGGAAAATACATTCATATGTTTCAATACATCTCTAATACAAAATAAATGTATAACTACTTTACGGAGTAAGTTATGTTCATATTATATTTGAGATATCCTAAGTCATTTAAATATTTTTTTACAATTTTAAAATTTATACATAATATTCTACATTTTAGGGTATGAATGTTTTCCCTTAAAGGGGTGGTTTGGTAAAAAGTGAACTCGTCTTGGGTTAAAAAATACAAAGCTAAAACTTTTTTTTTAACAAGCTAACGTTTTATTTAATTTTCTAGATAATGCGGGTGTCTTTACCCTTAATTTTAGGGATGGTTTATTATCAAAACTCACTCTGAACGGTGGTTTTATGTTAATTAATATCATATTTGAAATATCCTAAAACATCTAAATATTTTTTTACAATTTTAAGTTGCATATGATTTTCTACATTTTGGGGGATGAATATACCCCCTTACAGGGGTGGTTTTTGTTAAAAGTGGACTCTAAAAATCTAGGTACACCTGATTTATATACTTGGATCAGAAAAATACGATGCTAAGACGTTATTTAAAAAAGTTAGCTTTTTATTCATTTTTTCCATTCATAAGGGTGGTTTCACCCCTAGAAAAGGGTGGTTGATTATCATATACAATTATTTCTTATTATACATGTCCTGAAAAATCTGATTTTTTCTGCAATTTTTAAAGTTGCATATGATTTTATATATTTTAGGGGATGATTGCACCCCCACATAGTCCATGGGAGTTGGTTTACAACCTTCCTAAGAATAAAAATTTATTAGATATTTCATTTTTTAAGGTCCATTCGAAACAAAAATCGCAGTAAAAATAACTTTTAATAGAGATCGAACGCTGTAAGAACAATACCGATACGTCACGGTCTTATATGGCAAACCCGTATAAAACCGTGACGTATCGGTGTTGTTCTAACAGCGTTCGATCTCTACCACTGTTATTTTCGCAATTCTTCAGATTTGGCGACTTTCCAACCCCTAAATGGAGGTGATTTTTAAAAATTTGCCAAATACTCACCCTAATTTTTTGCGACGAGTTATTTGGTATTAAAACATAATTGTATGTCTTTTCCCTTTCTGTGCATTGTGATAAACATGCAGTATTGGGTGATTTTTGCGGTCACTTTTTTAAAAACCATTTCTAAATTACTTCCCAAAAAAACTGTTAATTAACGGGTTGGGTGATTAACCCTGTATAAATCTTCCAAATAGAAAAGTAATAACATTGAACTACTATGATTATACTTTAGCAATACCTACTTATCCTTGAATTACTGCTAGTTTGTTAAATATTAAGCTATCGAATTTCTAACCTAGTCATGCAATAAAAGACTGATATTCACGATTATGTTTTCACTTTACCACACTTTTTTTCTTTTCAGGTCTATAAAGTGTTGTTTTTTTATTAATAGGTATAGTAATAAACTGACCTGACTAACCGCCAGCTCAGAATCGGGCATCTCACTACAAGAATCGTGATATTCCTCATAGTCTTCCACGAAACTTTTAGCGTCTATCAGCGTATCACTAGAGGGCGCATGTGTGATTTTTGGTGGGTATAGGTTCGACAGGATATCACCAGTGTTGCAACGAATTCTTGACTAAAAAACATCACTATAAGTGAGTATTATTCCCGACAACGAACATAATTGTATCTTTGCAACATTAACCTCGAAAAGACAGGTCTGATAAAATAAAAATATTAGAAGAAAAGGTTTTATAAGTATTTTAAATATAGCTGAATTTGTCACCTTATACTCGAACTCCTCTTCTTCCTTCTGTTCCCCGTCCTCTCCCGTTTTGGACTCTTTCCTGTCCTGAACCGAACCCTCCCGAGTTTCCGCCGCTTTCGTTTTAGACAATAGCTGATTCCTCTGGATGATCTCAACGGCCATGTCCAGGATGTGGTCCAGGACCGACTCGACGATGCGGCGCACGTCACTGTCGGACTCGGAAGTGGGAGGTGTACATTCTGAAAGATAGAAAAAGATATAATTTAAGCCGCTTTATAATGTAAAATTATTACATAAGTTTTTGACGTTCCATAAGACTAGCTAAAACAATTATGTATTTTTTTTCAGACGGTTCATGATTAATATTTGTAATTGTTTTACAACCGACCGGCAAATAACATTTTCTAGCTTATTTTTTAACCCGAAAACCACTTTAGCCGCCTAGTCTAGGAATGTTCATTACAAAAAAAAACAACATATTGTTTTTGATGTGAAGCATGGGACTTTACATCGATGTTTAACGAAAGTATCGAATAAAAACATCGATATATATCAAGAGTGCCACCACTCTTACAGGCGTGCCCAATTTTTACTATTTGTCTGCACTTGTAGGTTATGTTTGTGACGTCACCGTTTCCCCAGAATGTAGATTTATTTAATTCATTTTTGTTCAATATTCAACTTTTAACAATTAATTTGGATGTACACCTATTATTAGATCTATTATATATAATATATATATAATATATATATATATATATATATATATATATATATATATATATATATATATATATATATATATATATATATATATATATATATATATATATATATATATATATATTACATATATATTACTTTTTAGTATTTATATAATCAGAAGAACGGCTTCAAATTATAACTCACTATTATAAACGTGGAGCAAAGAAAAAACAAAGATATGTTAAATTATCCACCGAAATATATAAAAAACATGTAAAATACTATGATTTCATAAACTATAAGGTCTTATTGAAGAATACAATATGACAAAATCTGAGTTATCTGAAAATAATAAAACTCTAGACATCCATTAAATGATTTTTACTTTAAGTATCCCATGTAATTATTACGAGAATATGGCCCTGCAAGAAGAAGAGACCTGCGACGGTTCAGAGAACACTGAAATATTTGAAGTATTTCATCACGTTCCTCCATGGATTTAACAGGAACAAAAGGAACTTCGCTTTCAATTCCAATTTTAATCCGAACAAGATACGTTTATTGTTCAAACATTCTTTACGGTAAGCTGTTCACTCATGGGTGTTTATTACGACGAATACAACGGGCTAGAAATATCCCTGGAATTTCTTTAAAAAAATACCAAGTGAGGCTTCTCTTCATTTGGTCTGTCTTAACAATAGAATTGCGAAATTTCATAGGGGTCCTAACTGAAGAAAGATATCCAATTTTAAAAATGATATTAAGACATTTTAGAAGAATTATCACTGCAACAAGACGGACGCTATTTTGGTCAAGTTGTGCATATCCAATCGCCGATACAATAGTTGATTGAGGTTTATTTACCACCTATAGTCCAGATATAACAATTTTGTGACACTTTTCATGGGGTCACTTAGGATAATGTCGTTTACCAAAATGGGAACACAAATTAATACAGGGATTTGAAACAAGAATTTAAAAATCTTTTTTACTTTTTGGGAGATTTTAAAGTTTCATAAAGAACGGTTCAATTATGCCCCTCAATGCTAGGGAAACACATGAAGAATGTTGAAAATTTTTCAAAAATTACAGAAAAATTTTTTAAAAACGAAGTCTTTTTAAAAACAAAATCTTAAATTTAGAAAAAGGACTCTGGAAAAAGAAACCGGGATGGGCTTTCAAATTATTTTACTTTGTATCCCATAAAGTAAATTACTGACCAAGTTAGAGACTTGAGGTATAGCACTGCAAGAAGAAGAGTCCCCAGGACGGTTCAGATATCACTGAAATATTTTAAGTATCTTCCATATCACGCTTCCGGTGCAGCATTTAAAACGGAACAAAAGGAACTTGCTTTCAATTTTTTTCCCCAAATTTTTAATCCATGAACCAGATAACGATCCTACCCTGTTTCAAACGATTTTTGATGGGTGATGCTCCGTTCACTACATCGGGAATGTTTAACCGACGCAATAGGCAAGCGGGGCAAGAAAAAATTCCGGGAAATTTTTTGGAAAATAAATACTAACTTCTCTTTTGCTGGTGTGGTGTGTTTAAAAAGAATTGGGGGGCCTATTTTATGGGGGGATCCTTTAACTGAAGAAAGATACCCCAAATCTTCTTGAAAACGATACGAGGACATTTTAGAAGAATTGCCACTCAAAACGTATCGCAAGATAATTTGGCAACAAGAGGAGCCCCCCCCATGCTGTTCGTCAAGTTGTGCAGTATCTTAATCGGATACAATAGTGGATTGACGTTATGGCACTATTAGATGGCCACCTAATAGTTCAGATATTACAATTTTGGGACACTTTTCATGGGGTCACTTAAAGAATGTCGTTTAACAAATGGAAACATAAACACGAAAGACATGAAAGAAAAAAAATTTTAAATGAAATTAATCGTCTTAACCAAAAACCTCAAATAATATCCGGGGAAATTAGAAAGGCTAAGGGGGGGTTTTAGATCAGTTTGAAAAAACAGGGATCATATGGAACATTTAAATTATTAGTAATATTATAATTTTTTTTTTAAAATTTTTTTTACCACCATATTTCACCCGTATTTATTTTAATTTTTTTTCCCTTTATTGTAATTTTGCTGCTTGGTTTAGAAATAGATATATCATATCATTTTTAGCATTTAATATTATTTGAAGCCGTTCTTCTGATGAAGACCCATTATAAAAATACTCCAAAAAATAATAAAGTATTTTAAAATTTTGACTTTTACCAATAACACCCGGGCCTGTGGCAGCCAGGTTTTTTCAGTGAAATATCCTTATAGTATCATGCAGTTTTTAGACAATTGCAGCAGAACCGCAGGGAAAAAAACCAGCAACCCTATATCACCAAATTCCCCGAGAAAATTTTTATCTATTAATATAAAAATATACGGGGTATTCCATTAAAAATACGTCACTCGGGGAACTTTTTTGTTTTTTTTTCAAAAGTTTTTCTGATTAGAAATTTAATTTACGGAAAAAAAAACAAAAATGGTATATTCGTTTTTTTAAAAAAAACAGGGAAGTTCAAAAAAAAAGCCCTGTTTTTTAAAATCAATAACCCCCAAGTAGGGGTGAGATAATATCATACATATATTTGACAATTAAAAAAGATTTTTTTTTTTAATCCTTTTTTTACGGAAAAAATGAAAATTAAAATTGTAAAATAAATTAATCGTCTTAATCAAGAACCTCAAAAATATCGGCGAGCATGAAAGGCTGAAGGGGTATGATCAGTTTGAAAATAACGTGAGGTCATGTGACATTGAAATTATTAGTAATTATAAATTTTGTTATAGGTGGTTTATTACACATATTTACCTCGTATGTATTTTAAATTTTTCGTTTATTGTAATTTGTTCCTTGGTTTAAAAGATATATCATATCATTTTTAGCATATAATATAAGTTTGAACGTATTTCGATGAAGACCCATTTTGGTCTATACCGTCAAAACAAAACAAACTAAATCTTAAACAGTACTTAGACTTCAAATTTTTTGGGTTTCCTTGTCAACACCCTATATAATTTTTGAAAAAAAATTACCTATTTTACAGGATACTACAACAAGTATACACATCTTGTTGGTCTACATACATATATCACTTACTAAATAAACATATACAATATCACATAAAACATGAAAGTAAAACTATCTTGGAAAAACTGTGTCACTACATTTCTATTTAAAAAAAAGTCGGTAGGTCAGCGTTAACTGCCTTGAAAACTATTTCCATGCATCAATGTTGTTTGGATAAAAACAGAGATAGGAGTTTTCCTATAATAAAACAAAAATATCTGATTTATCTATACGACAAAGCTTAACATGTCCATTATGTTCTTTTTTAATCAATTTAGTGACTTGTCGATTCCTATTAATCTAAATCATTAAGAGCATGTCAAATAACACCCATTATTTTAAGGTTCTGTAGATACTCTGAATAGTTGATTTTGGCATTCGATTCGTGAGAACGTCTAAATAAAAAACTGCATTTCTGCATTAGAAAAATGCATTTTTAAGTTCGTAATCATAAAAATTTATAACTAGGTAAATATTGATGGAAATAATGATTTTTAGGGTCTGAGATCTGAACACAGGGAAAAGAAAGATTGAGGGATCTTGCGCGTAAGATGGTTAAGGGTGTACTTCTAAAAGAAGACGTTTACACCATCCTTAGCGAGCACCAGGTATTCCGCAGGCCTTTACCAATGTCAAATTCGTGATCAGCGACCTTGAAAACCACCGAGTAACAAAACTGGGCTGATATTAAAAGGAATTGTTGTAAAACTCAGAAAACGACGTTTATATAATCACTTTGTGCGCACCAGGTACTCCGCAGGCCCTTGCCAATGTCAAATTTGTGATCAGCGACCTTGAAAACCACCGAGTAACAAAATTGGGCTGATATTAGAAGGAAATTGTTGTAAAACTCCAGAAGACGCCGTTTACATCATCCCTTGTGCGCAAAAAAAAGGCAAAATAAAATGAAGTGCCTTTATACAAAGTGTTCGAAAAATGCACTGCCAAATTTCAGGAGTAATTCCTTATTGAAAAATATAGAAAAATGTTTCTAAAAATATGGGTCCGAAAATGCATAGTTTCCAAGATACAGGATGTTAAAAAAATTATTTTTTGTAGTTATCTTAATAATCTAAATCAGATTTTCTTGAAATTTGTCAGTGGGTTTTTAGTAATAAGGACAAAATGTAGGCCTAATTAAATTAACATTATTAAGTTCATTGGCGTCTCAAGGGACACGAAAATAATTGTGAAAAATGTACGTCGTTGACTTTTCTGCATTTTTTTTTTAGATTAAGCAACTAAAAATACAACTTTTTTTTGTCTCTTGATATTAGGAATACATTTTGAAAAAAATAAGAGAAACAGTAGTTTTGTTCAAAACATTATGATGATTATTTTACTAGAGTATTTTACAGTGGCAAAATATCGTAGCAACGAGCTGTTTTCTACTGGCAAAACTATTTTCTGCACTTACCTGGACAAAACCAACATGATTATTTCTCAGCGACAAAATTTTGTTAGGTTAAAAAAAATAGTGTCAGTCTGACAAGTCTGACAATAAACACTGTGTTTCTAGCTAAAATTTGACTCGTTTTTTGATAAAATAAATAGTCTTGTCGAATATCATTTGAGAAAAAAATTTCTAGGCAAAATATTTCTTGTTTTATTCAAGTTTGTTGCTTTTATGGCAATTTCGTTCATGACATTTTTTACAAAACTACTCGCCTGACAGCTTGTGGTTTTGTTGTAAATGTCATTCACGAAAATGCCAAGCAACAAACTTGCATACAATCGAAATATTTTGCCGAAAAAATTTTTACTCTTATGATATTATAAACGAAAATTTTCAAATGACATGTATAAGTTTATTTTTATTTATATTTTAGACAAGTATCTGAATAATGTATTTTACGAAAACTTACTTAACCTGGTATTATCCATTTCTGAGATTCAAAATACGAGTATTATAGGGACAATCCACTTTTTTACAAAACACCACCGGTATTGAACACTACAAATACAATGCGTAACAAACTAGTCATTTTATTTTAAAAAAATACACTGTCACATATCCGCTTCAAGAATGTTCAACTATTTTAATAACGAAGACCCAGGCTATCACCTCAAAACAACCTTTTAAAATAAGAGATATTAAACGATAACTTCAAATACTAATTACTGTTTGAAGAATCTCAACTTACGTCACTTATCAGGCGCCTCATTGACAAAACGATAACAAAGTTTACTAATCTTGACGAAATCAGTAAAAAAATCTTCATGTATTGTGGCAATTATATTTATTTACTTATAAGGTAGATAGCATAAATACCAACAACAATAACTCTTATGTCCATTTTATAATACATATATAGTCTGTCTCAAAGTATATCGTTATGGCTTTTGACGGATCATACCCCAATAAACCTTTAACGATTTTATTACCTATTGTTATTGGGTAAACCCATTTGTTCATAAGGGCAGGGGTGGGCCAGGTATTTCTTGAGTATTAACCATTAGGCATATAAATATTTTGGCTAACATTTTAGTGGCAGTGTTGAATAACCGTTTTTACTGTGCGTTTCGAAAAGTTGTTTGACGAGAATATAACTATGTCGCGTTGAAATCATTTCTCATTAAGAAACTTTAATCAGTAGAGGTCTAATTAAACAAGAAGCTTTAAAAGAAACCTGTCTACTTACAAAAACTCCAATACCATCGATAAGGGATATTATTATTAGCGAAGAATTGAATAAAAGAAAAAAACGTAGTGATTTTCAATCTCACCGTATATAAAATAGTGATCAGGACCTAATAAGAAGGAAAATATATTGTCTTTATGAAAGCGGAGTTATTCCTACCTTGGATAAACTGAAAAAGAAGCTAGACGAAGACGAAACCAATATAAATATTAGCCGTGTCACCCTCCATAGAGTTGTTTGTAAAATGGGATTTAAATACCGCAAAATAGACAAAAGAGAAGTAGTAATGGAATCGCACAGATTACGCACTTGGAGATTTAATTACCTTTAAGAAATTAAAAGATATAGGTTAGAAAACAGATCCATAATTTACCTTGATGAAACATGGTTCGATACACACGACACAGTATCCAGTTGATTCCAGTCAAAACTGTCAGACGAAAGCACCTTCAAATAAAGGAAAACGCATTACCATATTACACGCTGGTTCAGAACACGGATTTGTCCCAAACTGCTTGCTGTTGCCTGCAAAGAATATTAAGGATTCTAGCTTGGATTATCATGAGGATACAAGTGCAGAACTTTTGAAAACTGGTTTCAAAATTATCTTTTAAAAAATATTCTAAACAACAGTGTTATTGTCATGGATAACGCAAGCTACCACAGCCGTCTGCTACACAAAGCACCAGCTTTATCAAGTTCAAAAATTGAAATGCAGGAATATTTGTTAGAAAATGATATTTATTTTGAATTCAGTTACAAAAAAACGCAACTTTTGGAAGTCCTAAATTCATATGCAATTAAAAAACAATATGTATGTGATAATTTGGCTGAACAGGCTGGGCATACTATCTTACGGCTTCCTCCGTATCACTGTATGTTTAACCCTATAGGGCATTTGTTGAACCAAGTAAAATCAAAGATCATAGCAGAAAATGTTACACCTACTTTAAGTCCCAGTGTTATAAATTTGATAAAAAATGTAATTACTAACATACCAATTGAGAGCTGGAAAAATTCACTACAGCACATTATAAAAATTGAGGACTCTTACATTTCTATCCAAAACAACATAAATCCTATTGTAATTAATCTCAATGATGACTCTGATAGTGAAACAGAATTAGATTTAGATATTTAGATTAAAAATGTAATTATGTATAGATAATGCAGTTATAAATTAATTAAAACTTTGCATATATTTAATTTCTTAATGTAATTTTAAGATTATACTTACCTAAATAAACAATAAATTATAAATCTTTATATTATTAAAGTCCGCCCCTAATGTTCTGTCCTTTAATTCCTACCGATCCGCAGTTTTATTGCTGTCGGCAGGTATAATCCATAAATGAAGGCAAGAGCTAACACGGTATACTTTGAGACAGACTACCTCATTTTCTAGCGGTCTACACAGTGTCGCATACGACCAGTATAATGTGGCTTAAAAATCATACGCATCGAAAAATTGGATTCTCGAATGTCATTTTTGACATTTTTGCAACTGAGTAGGATCCATTAGAGAAATAAATTATCGTTCGTGATTGTTGTAACTAACCTACCTTTTTTCAAAAGATTGTTTTGTTTGAAACGTAAATAAATGTCGGTAATTATTGATTTAAAATATTAATTGAGTTTTTTACACAATATCAAGCAATATATATCTGAAATAATAAATGCACAAAATGTTTGTATGCCAATAAAATTTAATTGTTTATGGAGTTATATCTTACATTGTTATTATACTTAAAAAAACTCTATATATAGTAATATTGTTGTCTATAAAGTATTATAGGTATTATATTTTATTATATTCAAATCATGGGGAAGAGAAAACCAAAAAGGAATCGATTACGGATCATTTTAAAATTATAGTGAATCCGGATCATGGATCATATTTTTAAAAAGTAATCGGTTCCAGCCTTTGGATACTTAAAAAAAAATCAATTCCTGTATTTGATTCCTACCCAGCTCTGTCCACAACAATAATGTAGCCTTTTTTTTATAACAGTTCGTTTATTTTTTTTTCTTAAAAATAACACTCGATTTTAAAATACACAAATTCACGAAATAACCGGCGAACGATTGAAATTTTATTGGTTATGTTCATTATTTGGGTTTTTAAGAGCCTTAAAGTCAAACTTAAAACGTCAAAATGCAGAAAGGTTTTAAAATTCCTGACGAAATTGCAAAAAAAAACGAAAAAAACAACACCTAGGGATTATTAAAAGAGCTGACTCTTGAACAGGCGTTAACTTAAACAGCTTTTTTTGTCTTTACGAACGCGCGGGCCATAATGTGCACTTTAAACCCGCAAGGGTAGAAAGTGCTCTATACAGGAGTTGGTAACTAAGCAATAAAAACACAATAATGAACTGGTTGCCTCGTGTCCTGTCTAGTACAAAAAGGTCTGTAACGTCAACATTACATATAAGGTTAAAAATAATAAGTATTTTTAAAACTAAGAATAAGGGCAAAATGGCTCTAATGGCTACCAAAAGAGCTGTGGGGAAGAATTGGGGATTTCAGCCACGCATAGTGCACTGGTTGTACACGGCTGTGCGTAAGACCCATGATAACCTACGGTTCAACTATCTGGTGGCCAAAAATAGAACAGAGAAAGCAGAGCTGGAGTTATCCAAACTCCAGCGACTACATGTCTCTGTATAACGGAAGCTATTAGAAGCACTCCAACTGCAGCCATGGAAACCCTACTAAGCCTCCCCTCTCGGTATAATTATTAAGGCGGAGGCGAGGATTGGGGCATACAGGCTGAAATGCAACGGCAACTGGTGCTCTGGGCCTGCCCTAGGACACGCCAGAATAACGAGCAGTATCACAAACTCAATATTTGAGATGAGCAGTGATACAATGCCAAAACGGATAAATACACACAGACCATACAAAACCCAGCTTACCTGGGGCGGTAGTGAGCGATCTCCTGGTCAGTCTCGAAATTTGTTTGGTATACCGATGGATCCAAGACTGACAATGGAGCCGGCGCAGGAATACATGGTTGACCCCTAGGTTTAATGCTTATGCTTCCCTGGGGAAATATGCCACTGTTTTCCAGGCGGAAATATATGCCATTGAACTTTGTCTGCGAGAGAACTTGAGGAGGAGATATAAGGGCAGGGACATTACTATCTTCTCTGATAGTCAAGCGGCCATAAAAGCTTTGGCATCTCAACAAGTCAACTCAAGGTTGGTTTGGAACTGTCTGCAATGCCTCCTAAACCTGGCTAACCACAACAAAGTTACACTTTCCTGGGTGCCAGGACACAGGGAATACAGGGCAATGAAAATGCAGACTCCCTGGCCAGGCGAGGCTCCGCAGCAATGTTTGTGGGTCCTGAACCTGTTTTTGGAATACCAAAAGCCTCGGTTCGTGGCTACATGACTCGGTGGATTCAAACACAACATCAGTCATACTGGAACCACATTCCAAGGCAAAATCACACTAAATCAATGTTGGAATCACCATCGAAAGCATTGACAAGTGAACTACTAAAACTAAATAGGAATCAGATTAGAATAGTGACAGGATTAATAACCGGACACTGCACCCTAAGAAAACATTTGCACACTATGGGCATCTATAGAGAAGAACCCATTTGCAGACTATGTGACGAAGAGGAAGAGACAGCCTCTCACATCATATATGAGTGCCCTGCACTTACATACTGGAGAACAAATCAAAACCTCATGGTGGACACTAACCACCAGGAGGCTGGAGACCAGAAAAGAACAGTAAAAGGGCTACTACACCTGTCTAAGGTGTCAAACCTTTTTAACTGAAACAAATACACAAGAGATACAACAAGCCCTGTAGGCTGCAGTGTCGAGGCGGACAAAACCTCAACTTGTGTATTTAGATTATCAATCAATCAATCAAAACTAAGAAGCTAGTTTATTAATTCATAAACATGTTAAAATACTATTTCTGAAATGCCGTTGTACATAAATTCCTTACTAAACACAAAAAAATTAAGAATAAAAAAAATTGAGAATAGAATCGAAAGCAATCTTATATTTGCAGTTTAGGTAAAACAAAAGTAATCGACGAGGGCGTACCAGCGATAAAAATCACTTCAAATTTAGTAGCTGTAATCAGTGCTTATCACTTAATAAGACTTAATAAGACGTTGTTTATTGTGAATAATTTTATTCCATTTGGGAGAGATACGAGGGGCGTTTCTAACAAACGCATTGGCATTGGGTAGATAAAAGACAAATCTAGGCAGTATCGACCGAATACGTCTTAGAATACACAGATCCGATATTCCATTCATAGGTCATTCCATCGACCACTGGTACTTCATTTAGGGTAGTGATAGGTGAGGGGCCCAGTATTAAAATACAGGAACTTTTAAATATATATGTAGAGGGTGGCCCATTTTGGTTGTACCCAGTGTCCAAATAAGAAAGGACGCCGGCTGTATCTCGGAAACTAAGTATCGCACATCGTTGGGGAACAATTATTTTTAGTAAGAATGACCAATAAAAATAGCTGGCAATTATTCTTAATTTTCTAAAATTACCGCGAGATGGCGCAACCGCAACGGTATAATAAAAAACCTATTTTCCTCCAAAATTAGCTGGTATTAGGTGCAATTTTTATAACATGAGCAAAGAGTCTAGCCAATTCTGCATCAGTTTGGTTAAGGACTTTTTGACGTATTTCCAATAAGGGTGGGGGAAGATGATAAATAATTCAACTTTCAAATAACTCTATTTCCCACATCTTTTATCGAAAATGGTTTAAGTGGATGCTCGTTTAAAAGAAAATTTAATGCTCTTTTAAATATACAGTGCTTTCATTTCAAAACGAACCACCCTAAATATCTTTAAAAAAACACTCACCAAAAAAACAAAGAAACACGTCGATTTAGATATACAGGGGGAAGTTTAATTTCGTATTTGATAAAATTTTATCGGTCACCTCCTAACCTCCAGTTAACCTCACTTTGATATGTCAAATGGCAACCCCCATAGTGTGACACATCATTGTAAGCGGCATGAAATTTGCTATCCAACAGTACTAAGAAACTTTAAATCGATGGACGTAGAAGCGACTTAGAAGTAAAAATGTGTGTTAATTAGTTTATCGTGTTCAAATAATTTATTTTATCAAATGCTCAAAATGTGCGCCGTTATTGGCGAGACAATAATAAAGTCTGTTTTGAAATTCTTCGCGAACGTTGGCGAAAGTTTGTCTGGTAATACCTCTGCATTCTAGTGTAATTCTACATTTAAGTTCTTGAATATTTGCAGGTGGCGTTTTGTACACTTTACTTTTTAAATAACCCCAGAGGAAAAAGTCTAGAGGAGTTAAGTCTGGAGACCGTGCTGGCCATTCGATGGCACCTCGTCTGCCTATCCATGTGCCTGGAAACTGTTCATTGAGCCACTCTCGAACTGCTAAAGCATAGTGGGGAGGGGCTCCATCTTGCTGGAAATGCAAATTATTTTCACTGAGTTCCATAGCACCATTTTCATCCACCTGATTTTCCAAAGATTGGACGATAGAAGGGTATATCGCATTTTCCAAAAGGTTCAGATACAGTTGCCCAGTTAAATTTTCTTCCAGAAAGAATGGCCCGATAATTTCGTTTCCATAAATACCTGCCCAAACGTTGATCTTCTCTGGAAATTGAGTATGTCCTTCCTGAAATATGTGCGGATTTTCATTATCCCAATATCTGCAGTTATGTCTATTAAGAATTCCATTTAAGAAGAAAGTTGATTCGTCAGAAAAGCAGATATTTTTGATCAAATGAGGGTCTTCGTCAATTCGCTGGCACATTGATTCGCAAAATTCTATTCTTCTATCATAATCGTCTTCGTTGAGTTCATGAAGAATTTGTATTTTGTATGGAAAAAACTTATTCTTTTTCAAAATTTTGTGCACGGAACCCGTAGAAATATTGGTCAGCTTAGAAACTTTTGGAATAGACAACGTCGGATCTATTGCGAACTGTCCTAGTACCTCAACCTGGCGTGCTTCGTCTAAAACCCTTTCATTAGTACTTTTCTTGTTGCATACAGATCCAGTTTCTTCAAACTTACGCACCAATTCCATTACATATTTATGCCCCACGTTTTTATTTTGATGCCTCTCATTGAATACTCTGGCGGTTCTACGCGCGCATCGATCTTCAGCCCCATATAGGAAAATTATTTCTATTCTCTCTGCTAGAGTATACACCATTTTAAAATCAAGATTCTTAATTTTAAACTAACGATGTCAAAATGACAATCCTAACAGTAATATTTAACTGGTTCCTAAACGTCTTAAAAACTTGTGCTATTGCAGTGTTTTGCTGTAGCAGGTAACACAAAAAATAATAATTGGAATGAATGCACACTAAAATAGTCTGCGAGGAATTTCAAAACAAGCTTGTCTCGCCAATAACGGCGCACATTTTGAGCATTTGATAAAATAAATTATTTGAACACGATAAACTAATTAACACACATTTTTACTTCTAAGTCGCTCTACGTCCATCGATTTAAAGTTTCTTAGTACTGTTGGATAGCAAATTTCATGCCGCTTACAATGATGTGTCACACTATGGGGGTTGCCATTTGACATATCAAAGTGAGGTTAACTGGAGGTTAGGAGGTGACCGATAAAATTTTATCAAATACGAAATTAAACTTCCCCCTGTATATCTAAATCGACGTGTTTCTTTGTTTTTTTGGTGAGTGTTTTTTTTTTAAGTTATTTAGGGTGGTTCGTTTTGAAATGAAAGCACTGTAGTTCTTTTTAGTGTCTGTTAGTTTGTAGTTTACTAACTAGTGGGCTTTGTTTAAGGAAAACATTTAAAAGAGCTTTAAATTTTCTTTTAAACAAGTATCCACTTGAACCACTTTTGATAAAAGATGTTGGAGAGCTATTTAAAAGATGCATTATTTATTATTTTTCCCCACCCTTACTAATAGAAATACGACAAAAAGTCTTTAACCAAATTGATGCAGAATTGGTTAGAGTTTTTGCTGATGTTATGAAAATTGTACCTAATACTAACTAATTTAATTTTTTTTTTAATTTACCGTTGCAGTTGCGCCATTTCGCGGTAGTTTTATAAACTTGAAAATAATTTCCAACTATTTCCCTTGGCCACTTGTACTAAAAATATTTTTCCCCAACGCTGGGCTATAATTAGTTTCCGAGATATAGCCGGCGTCGTTTCTTATTTGGACACCTGGTACATTCTGGGGACAAATTTTCACATCGAATTTAAATGTGTTAAAATTTCTAGGCTAGCTCGATTCACAGATACAGGGAATTTTTGAATTTTTGTCGTTTTAACGAGGGTCCTGTATATCGCTTATTATTGAAGATAGAGAAAAACTTTACATATTTTGTAGATTTTTTACGTGGATTCTAGTGGCGTACTATTTTTTTCCACCACTTAAGCTTTTCGACTTGTTTTTTTATAAAATACCCTATATATTATTTTTCCAGTTGACTTTAAATTAAATTACCTTTTTATTGATACTCATGCTTTATATAAGAGTCAGCTAAAACTAGAGTACATTCCACAATAATTTGTTGATTTCTTATTTTACCTGCTACTGTCGTAAACTCCATAAACTTTGGGTACCCGCATATAGGTCCAGACTTAAAATTTCCTTTATTTATTATTGTACCTACTTTTTGTTATATTATGTAGGTTAATGGCAAATTGCAGATGTTTAATATAAAACAGAGTCTTTTCATCATAGTTCATTAGTCGTTTGGTGTTTGTCAAGCTATGCGTTAAAGGTATTTTCGTGTGTGTTATTGAGCATCCAAAATATGTCAGATTTGTGTGAAACTGCAGATAATATTACTTCCGGAAGTTAGGGTGTAACGAAGAAAAAACATTTATCCCTTGGCCAAAAACATCATAAAGAACGTTTTTGTACCCTTTTAGAAAAAGGGTATGACCGGAGTGCATGTTTTTTTTAAAGTTGAAAACGAGAAATTTTGGGCCCAAAAAAAAGGTTGCATAGAAAAGTTAAAAAATAGTAAAACCCATCTGGCCAAGGGAAAAATCTGTGACAGCAGATCAAGTCGAAGATTTAAAATAAATAAATAATAAGCCCGTAAAATTAATTAGTTTAGGCATAGATGAAGACGATAGTGATAGAAAAACAGCTAAATATAGAGTAGGTTAAATTAAATATTATATTATTATAATATAGTAGATTAATATTTTTGTATAAATATAAGGTAATCAGAACCTGTACCCATTCAAAAGGTGCGGTGCCTACACAATATATATTTGTTAGGCAACTTATTTATGGCTGTGTTTACGATTGAGGGTTTTCAATAAATTTTAGAAATCAACGAAATATTGTGGAATGTACTGTACCATTTTTGCAGATTTTTTTTAGTATTGGACCTCTTAGTTTCCTATAAGACCGGCTTGTGTAGACTCCACCGGCACTGTGTAGACAATCAGTGACAATTTTAGAACTCTTATGTCACTACGAAAGCGATGCACAGTGGATCGAAGTATAGGAAAACCCGGACATTGCCGAAATTCGCAATAATTTTTTGGG
>JAHBCN010011747.1:28495-46686 GCA_019359885.1 Listronotus oregonensis
AAATGAACCAACAAATTCTTGGATGGAAATAAAGTAAAAAAACCTTGTTTGGCATTAATATATTCAGGGGGCAAGGAGGGATAGTTTTTTGTAAACACGCACGAATATTGATTAAAGAAAATGAATAACAAAAACTCAGGAAATAATAACTTTTCAATGTTTATGGCATGGCACCATACATTACATTTTTATAAATCGATGATTCTTTATTGTTAAAAATTATTTTTAAAGCCGGAAAACTATTTTCGTTTATTATCTGAAGTGACAGATGCTCAATTCGTTTGCTGATGATCAAGTCAGTTTAAAAAACGTGTTATTGAATAAACAACCTACTAGAAAGAGATAAAATGACATCGAGTGCTTAAAACACCTGATTTATATCATTTTTATTAAATAAATGCGCAGCTGTCCAAAATAAGCTTGTTTTTTGGTGCTTGGAACTGTACATTAAAAAATGTTTATATTTAAATCGATGTTGCCTATATTAACACAAAAACCAATATTTTTTAATAATTTTATTACATTTTCAAGGTAATTTCCTGATTTTGGTTTTTGAGATCTGGCAATTTGTTTACTTTTTTCCAAAACAAAAACAAACACAACTGGCGTTGCGTTAATTCTAGTCCTTGAGTTCGTTGAAATGAACAAATAATTTTTGAGCTGATAACAACTCTTAGTCTAGGAGGAATCGGCGCATAAGTACCTAAAACTATTCCACCTCAATTTTTTTATACAATCCTCTTTAAATTGCCCTGCTGGTGATATAAATGCATGTTGCCACGGAGCCACCTGGTGCCATATTGTTTAAATCGAAATTGTTTGCCAATTGCAAGGAATTATTATTTTTCAACCGGACATTTTTTTATATTATTTACCGAAATACAAAAAGGTCCAATGACTTTTTACGATAAAGTAGATATTTTTGGAGATATAAATTTTTAAAGGTTCGAAAAATCTTAAATTTGAGTACTTTTGACCCATGAAAAACGTATAAAAAAATAAAGCATATATTTTTTTATTCTTTATACAATACTTAATAATATCCTTATTAAGATTTAAAAAATCATTTTTTATACCTGTTTTTTATTGTTTATTACGCGCGCTCACAAGTAAAATAAAGCTACTTATTTAAATAAATGGTGAGTAAAAATAAAACTACTTATACAAATTACCATACAAAACCACAGAGAACATTTTTTATCTTAAGCTCCACTGTAACAAGTTTATCTTACTGCTGTACAGGGTCTCCCAAATTGGAGCCTCATTATTGGGATCTCGGAAACTTGAATAAAGGCAAAGTGACGCAATTTGATGCTTATCAAAATGCCACCTTAAAAGTTTAAAATTTTTGAATACTTCCGGAGACTTGGAAAAACCCGAATATTCCCGATTTCATTTTTTTATATTAATTTATTTAAATAGATATAACAAAATATATTTCCCTTTCTTATTGCTACTTTTTCTGTTCAAAAAAACAGTGATATTAGATTTACACACCGACGTTTTGTCTTTGAACAGCCATCATCAACTTTGTTTTTGTAAATACGGCCCTCGATTTTTTTATTACGGATTTTAAAAGCTTCTAAGGTCCCAAAACTAATTATGTATTGCACTTCTTCGAAAAATTCATATTAATGGCAATTTCCATAAGAAATCATATGTTAGAGATAGAGAGAGAGAAAGAGAAATTGATTTTTTGTATTTTGGTAAACTATGTTTTATGTGGTTTTGTATGGTAATCTGTATAAATAGTTTTTTTTACTTATTATTTATTTAAACAAGTAGCTTTGTTTTACTTGTTAGTGCGCGTAATAAACAAATAAAAAACAGGTATAAACAATGATTTTTTTAAATCTCAATTAAGGATATTATTAACTATTATATAAGAATAAAATTAAATATTTTTCATATTTTATTTTTTTATATATATTTTTCGTGGATCAAAAGTACCTAAATTTGAGATTTTTCGAACCTTTAAAAATTCATAACTCTAAAAATATTACCTTTATTGTAAAAAGTCATAGGACCTTTTTTATTTGTATTTCAATAAAGAATATTAAAAAAATGTCTGGTTGGAAAACAACAATTCCTTGCAATTGTTTAAACCATTTCGGTTTTAAAAAAATAGCACCAAGTTGCCCCATGGCAACATGCATTTATATTATCAGTAGGGCAATTTAAAAAAATTTCCACTGATGCGACCCTAAATTGGATGAAACAGCCCTAACAATCTCCAAATTAAAAAAAAAAAAACTTATAACCTTACCTTTGTCCACATGGTGTTCCCTTTCCTCTTTATCATCGAATAACTGCACATTGCAAAATCTCTTCCTGAACGGCGCCAAATTCTCTATAATATTATCATAAGGAATGCTACTGCAACTATGCGTCCTGATCTTCTTCTCGAAGTGATTCTCCGGTTGGCTCTCATTATCCAGCAACTTCATGAACGTGTATCGGTTCAGACTCGTCGTCGTGGTGACGATTTTTGTGGTTTCACTGTCCGTTTTGACAGTTTTTATGGTGGTCGTTTGTTCTTTTGGTGGCGACTTGTAGGTTCTGTGGGGTTCTGGGGTGGTGCCCTCTGATAAACCTGTAACAAAATTAAATTTCTGGCAGTAGCTCACGCTAAGAAGCGTTTAAATTCATTCTTTGTTGGCCTTCCAATAGGCCAGTGGCAGGGGGCGGGCGGGGTCCTTTGCCTTTACTTTTTAGTAATATTTAAATATTTTTAAATTATTTTTCTTTTTTACTTTTCAATCCAAAAGTTATTTAAAACCTCTATTCTTCAAAAAAATAAAAACAGTAGTAAAACTGAAAGTTTTTCTAAAGAAATATCCAAAAATAGCAAAAAAAAAAAGAAGAAAAAATTTTGAATTTTTTGATCACCCTTTCAAAAATTATAAAAAAATTCATGAAGCTAGATCTACTAAAGACACATCACATATATTTTTTTCATCATAACGTGGGTCAATAGGTTGTGTTAAATAAAGATTAAAAAATTTAAAAAAGTAAAAAGAATTGCCCCTTAAAATTTTTGGAGAAAATTGTGCTTCATCTACGCTTGGAAGACCTTTAATTTGACGCAAGCAAAACTAAAAAATCTTTTAATGCGGCTGAGATATTAGAAAAAAAGGAAAAATCTTCATGATTCAATAAAACATTTTCGAAAGAACCCACGGAAATTAAAAAAAAGGGGAAAAAGCATGTTTTTTTGTTCTCAACAAGCCTAGCTGAGTGAGATTTTAAAAAGTTGAAAAAGCCGATTACTCTGCTTTCATCTGAGATGTAACATTGGAACTTAGTCGCCGTGGCCCTTGCCGATCAGGCATTGTAAATATTTCTTGTAGCTGTAAAAAATTTCGTTTAAAAAAATATTTGATGGAGATGTTATTTAGGGTTATTTTTAGCAAATAAAAGAAAGGTGCATTGAGACTTTTTACAAAAGCTACATAACTTAATTTATTGACTACTGACAATAAATAATAATTTGTTCTGATCAAAACAAAGAAAACAAAAAAAAAAGTAACAGATATTTTAGTTCAGAATAATTATCCTCTTGATTTTATAAACATATGCTTTCTAAAATTTGAACAACCAAAATAAGCTATTACAAAATTATTTTTACCATATATTCCCGGCTTATCAAATAAAATTTAATGAATAGGTAATAAATTTAATATTTGTACTATGTTTAAAACACAAAACACTATTAGATCTCAAGTAACAAAAACAAAACCATACAATAAACAAAAAAACAAAAAATGTTATTTATAAGATCCCTGATGAATGTAATAAATTTTATATAGGTAAAACTTCCAGACCATTAACCAAAGGCATAAAAAACATAGAACATACAATAAAAACACAAAATTCCATAAATCAAAAATCTGTCAACATGCATTTGATAACAACCACATAATAAACTGGAATGCTTTTAGCATTTTAGCAAAGGAAACTTGTTCAAAAAAACGTTAATAAAGATAAATGTGTAGCATCAATATCTGTTAATTTGAATAATACATGGTAACCTATACTTGATGCTGAAGTAATTTTGGGTAAACTTAAAATCAATTAACACACCATACCACCTTTTTGCCCTTTTAAAAATTATAAATATACCAGTCAAATAAACTAATATATCATATACGATAAAACGTCATAAACAGTATAAAAGCTTTTAGAAGTTATTAAAGTAAATTTTCTTAAAATTTAGTTTAAATTTTTATTTTATTTTTCTTTTAATTTCGTCTTGACAACTGTGGCCGACTTGCTACCGAAACGTAGATTAGGGTTCTTGATTTTTGGATTTTTGGGGGAGGGTTTTCTTTTTGTTGCAAGTTCATAGGGGACAATAGGGCTGAGCAGGCTTAGCTCGCTATACCCTGGGACCTGGACCGAAGAATTTTCTAGAAAATTTCAAGGCGAGTAATCCTAATGAAAACATACTAAAGCATTAATCCGACACAAAACTATAGAAAATATTTACTGACAATTGAGCCTAAAAAATTAGTTATTCTCAAAAGGAACGCAAATTTTAAATTAAAAAAAAATCTCACTTACCTTTAACCTTCTTATTCTTCTTCTTACTACTGGCAGTCTTACTCTTAATCTTACTTTTCTGCGACTTACTTTGGGGCGTTTTGAACACATCTTCATCCAACGGCTGTCCCTTAACATCGTTAAAGTCAGCGTCGGAGTCCAAAGTGTGATACCCCTTGTTAAGTTTTGACACATCCTGCGGGGAAGTGGAGTTATCGATAAATTCTATATTATCGATTTTATCGAAAGCGCTCGATTGGGGAGGTGTCTTGGAGGGAGCTTCATGGTTTAAGTTATTTGGTTTGGTCTAAAAAAAATTAAAAAATTTAATTCTGAAGCAACGACGCCTTGGGCAATGTCTTAATTGGATAAAAATAGTTAGAATGAAAAGAAAATTAAATGATACCCAACAAGTAACACCTACACGCCCTAGCGACATGACTTGTTGGATCTCATTTTCAACTCATTTATCTCAATACGGGTGTTGCAGAAACACATCTGACAACATGAAAGCTATTTTACTATAGCCATAAGTAGCCTAACCTTCCTTTCTTACTTTTTATAAAACATAAAAAAATCTATTTTTATCAGTAAAATTCCCAAATAATCTTCTTTTTACCAATCTTAAAAATAGCTAAAAAACAAACCGAGTTGCAGTTTTGGCGCCACGAGATCCGACGGTACACTGCACGATCCCGTGATGACGTAGCGCGCGCCACATCCAATCAGAACTCAAGATCCTTGGCGCAGTCAAGCGGCCGAAAACCAGAAGCGTGAAAGTCCTAGCCGTCAGCTCCTCTCGGTGCAAAGGAAATAAACCAATGAAATGGGTCGGATCGTGAGCCCGGAGAGCCAGCAGAGCGACAAGAACAGTACGGCAAAGTATAGTGATGCGACTCGAGCCCTGTGTCCCGAGTGAATTTGTCAAACTGTACTTGATTGAAAAAAAAAATATTACTCGAGTCTCTATGCACTCGAGTTACCGAGTCAACTCGGCGCATCGAGTTGATTCTGTTGCCACTAGATGTCACTTTACTACCCTATTTTACATTTTTACTTATCTATGCCGCGCCGGTACAAACCAGGACAGACAGGTTTAAACTTGCATCTCGTAGTTGGCGACACTTTAGTAAGAAAATATAAAATAATAAAGGTTTTTGTTTAAAATTGTTAAAAGAAATCTCACTGGAATTGCAAAACTTGCAACTTGAGTGAGATTTAACGAGTGACTCAAAAACTCGAGTGAGGTAGTAAAATTGTGCGAGTGACTCGAGTCCCAAAATCCTATTCGAGTCGCATCACTAGCAGAGTACACAAGAGTCTGAGGTAAAATTAACCCGCTGCCTGAAGGATTTCTTTTCTTTTGATAAGAGCAAGTAAAATTCTCTTTCATTTTGGAAAGATTGCCAAAATGTTCTCTTGTTTTTGATAGAAGTATAGTTTTTCTATGGTAATATACATATTACCTTCTTTGTGTTTTAGACCAAGAAATTTGGCTAGCACATCTCTTTCTTTAAACAGTTCATATCAGAAAGGTTTTGGTACAAAAGTGTACATTTTTCTAAACCTAAGTGCAATTCCAAAAATTTCTCTGTGTCAATTGTAACGTAACATAATTATATGTAAAGTACAGAGGTAACTAGGAAGAAAGTGTGTTGGAAAGACTTAAAAAACTGTAAAAGTGAAAGCTGCAGTTTTAGAGTGGTAATTCCGATAGTGCTTATGTTGGAATGGTGTTTAACCTTTTTGGTTATATAATTTGTCAATAAATTATACCAAGTGTCACAGGAGTGACAAGTGATAAGGGGTGTCTCAAAAAATGAAATTCTTTTGAATTTTCATTTGGGAAAATCTGATTTTTCTTGTGTTATAAAATACTTTCTATTTCCGCCGTTAAACGTAGACGTATCTTTAGCCTTTATAGACTTCACAGTCGGGAAGGTGATTCGGGTCTTTAAGTGAAATAAAAATAATTTCTTTACCACATTCAAGTGTATTTTTGCGCCAAAATTAATGGCAAATTTTGTAACTTTTCCTTTCACATAATTTGTAAATTTGAGCCCTATTGATAAGAATGTAAACATCTGATATTGTCAGTAGCTTGTAAGTTTATGTTTTAGATTTCGAAGGAACTTGACAAATTGATTCTAAAGATATTAGTGCCTATTTAAAAGTAATTTCGATCTTTTACATTTCTTTTGATTGTAATAAAATAAACTTGATTTACCTAAAATTTTCAAGGTCAAAATATTCTTTTACTTTAGATTTTTCAAACCAGCGACGTCGCACGACTTGGTTATTTGTATATATTTGTAAATATTTGACTCGATTTGCTGACACACGCCATATTTTGCGTATTATTTAATTGTATATTGTTTTAAATAAAAACTTGTGTACAGTTACTCGACTCTTTGTGTCATAAATAGCAATAGTCTTTTTACATGGCATCCATAAAAACCTTAATTTGCACCTATGTATTCAGTTCATCTTTAGCAGACAGCAGAGTGTGTCTGCAACTACTTATAGAGCTAAAGCTTATCGATAACCAGCCCCTCCTCTAATGGGAATATTTGCGGAACCCTTGCTTTACAAGCCATTATCTGAAGAATACAGACATTTTTGCCACATATACTTACTTTATCGTCCTTTTTCCCAGCCGGGGGAGAGACGGCAGCCTGAACCAATGCCGCCTCTTCCCCCACTTCAACTGAGGAGACTGATGCCGCCCGTTTTTGCCGGCTAGAGTCGCTCTTTTTGCTGCTGCTCGACGTCAGTGATCTGGTCCAGGCGAGCGGCCCCCTTCCACTCCCACGGGGCCCTCCTGATCCTGAGCCGCCCCCGCCTGTGACCGAGTCGACGGAGGCCGCTTTAGTGCGCGGAATGGTCGTTAAAGTAGTCCTGGAAAAAACATGTTTATTATTTGAAGTGTTCTAAACAAACACAAAATGGACGGGAAAACCTTTCTCCCAAATATATCTTGTCAGAAAAAATTAGTGTCGGCGTGCTTACGGTTTAAAGTTTACGCCTGGAGGTCCATTTTTTAGTCTCAACTGAAAAACGTTGCAAATGAGTCTCGACTACCCCTTTTGTTTTACATCCTTGAGTGTTATGCAAGCCTTAATCTCGAATTCGAAATTTTATTGAATGGTGAAACTTGGCAACAGTGTAAAAGTGGATAATTGAAAGGAAAAAGGCTCTTAAAAAGCAAATAGTAAACATCAGTTTCTGTTCACCTTCGGTCGAAAAGGAGCTCGTAAAGTTCTCACGTGGAAACGTGCATGGCAAATATAGATAGAAGATATGTTGGGGCCCCAGGGAAGGTAAGAATCTTCTGCCAAATTGATAAGAGGTGGCGTATTTCCGTTTTTGTATTGTGCACGAGGTGTTTTCGAATGGCGGAAGATGGATGCGGGCGCAGCGGGTAGCGTCATAACTGACAGAAACGAGTTATGCGCAATACCACTAGCGGTCCTTGGTTTGACCGCCATTAATTTGTGCCTTTGTGAGCCGAACATTCACCGACAAAAGCCCGGGAAACTCACTTTGCGATACCGCCAAGTGTGCCTTGAAAGGGGAAAGCTGGCGAGTTGCCGCGTAGCAGTGCCAAAAAAACAATTTCAAGAATTAAAAATAGTTAACATAACCAATAAAATATAAATTTTTTACAGAATGAACAAAGTGTTATAAAAAGAAAGACTACATTATTGTGGTGGAGCTTAAAAAGATGAACTAGTAGAGTTCAAGGTCAAAGTCGATAAAGATATAAAAGGAAACCTTTCTTTATCCTTGAAATTCAAAGAGCATCGAAAAGAAATGGATATATTACTTTTAAAAATTCCTGCGGGAGAGAAAACCTGGAAGCTAATGCGAAATAATGAAATATAATAAAATCCAATACCCATAATACCTTATAGACAACACTATGGTAAAATTTCACTTTACATACGAGGTTTTTTTGGGGCGTTGAGCACGAATCTAAAATTATTTTTTCTGGTAACCTCTGGTTTTTGAGTTATGAGGTCTCTAAGTGGAATAACCTCAAAATTCTCCCTTTATAAAACTGATTACCATCAAATGGGAACATGCACTGATTAGGTACTTATACAGTGTGTCCCAAATTGGTGGGGAATGTATGGGGATCTTGGAAACCACGATAGATAGAAAATCAGTTAAATGGGGAAAGTTTTGGACAATTATGTTAGTAAGCTAATCCCGTTTACTACATGGTTTTATCTATTTAGGTTTTTTTAGAAATTTTGAAAAATCCTAAAACATGCATTTTCAAAAATCGGCCATATTTTTTATAAGTGAAAATTTTTCAAATCTGTAAAAACTTCTTCAAAGCAACTTTTTTTGTAGAATATGACCGAGTAGTCAATTTTATTTTCTACGTTTCGAGATTTTTAGAATCATCATCAACTTTATTTTTCATATGGACGCCATATTGGATTTTTACGCAGCCAAATAGTGCTTTTTATTCTGATTTTAACAATGTATAACATGTTATAATTTAAGAGTTTATAACCTCATTTATTTCAAAAAACAAATATTTTCTCAGTTGGCCTTGATTCCAGCGAACGTCATTTTTTTTGTAAACAATAAAATATTAGTAATTGGCAAAATAGATAAGCTAAACAGATATTTTACAGAAATGGGTTTCGCGAACATAGCTATAACGTTAATACGTGTTACAAGAAAATGTAATGGCGCCCATATGAAAAAGTAAAGTTGATGAATCATCATCAACTTTACATTTCTATATGGGCACCATATTGGTTTTTTTTCGCAACCAAATAGTGCTTTTTATTCCTATTTCAAGAATGTATAACATGTTATAGTTTAGGAGTTTATAACCTTGATTCCGGCGAATGTCATCTAGCGTCATTATCAAGTTAGCTCGGGTATGTTATTAAAATTTTTTTTACTTTGTAAAATGGTTAACTATTTAAAGAAATACTTGATATTTTGCAACGTTATTTTCAAAGCAATAGAAATGTTAATATAGCTGCGCAAACGTATTTCGACAATTTTCCTGCAAGGCAGCATCCTAAACTAACATACTTTTGAAAACTGGTTACAAATTTGCTTGAATTCGAAAGTTTTAAAAAACCACGACCTAAGAAGTTAACCAACATTTTAAAGAAAATCCAACATCTTTAGCCAGGGATGTTAATAGAGAATTTCACATACCCAAGTCAACCATTTATAGGGTAGTTAGGACTATTTAAAAAAATATCGTTAATATGTTGAGAAATATGGACAATATTTTGAATTTTAGGTCGTTATTTTACATTTTTATTTTAGTAGGAATATTAGTTTAGCCCCTTTTCATTGTTTTTGTTTTCACTTGTTTCAATTAACTTGTTACGTGTAGTTTTGTTGTAACACGGTATTAACGATATAGCTTTGTTCGCGAAACCCATATCTGTTCAGCTTATCTATTTTGCCAATTACTAATATTTTATTGTTTACAAAAAAAAAATGACGTTCGCCGGAATCAAGGCCAACTGAGAAAATATTTTTTTTGAAATAAATGAGGTTATAAACTCTTAAATTATAACATGTTATACATTGTTAAAATCAGAATAAAAAGCACTATTTGGCTGCGTAAAAATCCAATATGGCGTCCATATGAAAAAATAAAGTTGATGATTCTAAAAACCCGAAACGTAAAAAATAAAAATTGACTACTCGGTCATATTCTACGAAAAAAGTTGCTTTAAAGAAGTTTTTACAGATTTGAAAAATTTTCACTCATAAAAAAAATATGGCCGATTTTCGAAAATGCATGTTTCAGGTATTTTTTAAATTTATCAAAAACCTAAATAGATAAAACCATGTAGTAAACGGGATTAGCTTACTAACATAATTGTCCAAAACTTTCCCCATTTAACTGATTTTCTATCTATCGTAGTTTCCAAGTTCCCCATACATTCCCCACCAATTTGGGACACACTGTATATTAAACCAATATACTAGAATTTACAATAATTTATTGTCTATTTTTAGTAAAAATTGCCTAGACTGAATCCACTTTTTTTTACCTTGTAAGTATATATATTATGTATAATTGGTTGCCTAATTAATAATTATGTTAAAAAATGAATTTAAAAAAAATGGATTTGAGGTGTTTTTTACTAAAGATACGTAATTAACTTTTGTAAATTTTGGTGTATTTGTTTAATATATAAGTGCTTAATCAGTGTATGTTCCCTTTTGATGGTAATCAGTCTCAAGAAGGAGAAATTTTGGAAAAATGTCTGTGATTCTATTCACTCTACTCTCCTCCAAGATGTAATATTGGAACTCAACAGCAGTGGCCTGTGTCAACAAGACATTCTGAATATGAATGCTAAATTTTAAATGCTACTTCTAGCTATAAAAGACTATTTTTTAGCTGATAAAAAAATATGTGCAACCGAAATATAGTAATGATTTGTTTTCTAATTTGAAATAAAAATAATTTTTAAAAAAGACTACTTACGATCCCTGATGTAGCTTGGGGCAGGTTTGCCCCGTGATTCCCCCTTTTTCGGGATGACAAGCGCTGCACCGAGGTGCCCTCAATACCCCAACCAATCCCTTGGACTTTCTGGGGCCATTACGAAAATATCCTGACAGGCGCTTGTTCAAGTCTTCTAGTTCCAGTATGAAGAAAGAATTTGTTCTTTCTATTGTCTCTTCAATATTTGCCGCGTCCTTAAAATGGTAAAATTTGATCGGGGAATTTTTGTTAAATATTTCTAACTAATATTATAAAGAGGAAATATTTGATAGTTTGCGTTGAATAGGCTCCGAAACTACTGGACCGATTCAAAAAATTCTTTTACCATTAGAATCCTACATTATCTCTGATGAACATAGGCTAGGAAAGAATTTTAGAAAACTTACCCCCTAAAGGGGGTAAGGGGTAGAGTAAACTTCATTACTTCTGTACTTAGAAGTATGAAAATTAGTATTTAGACTTTTGATTATGATTAAAAATGATGTTTTAATATTTTTTAGATTACATCTGTTGGAGAGGTTAAAATGGGGATGAAAGTTATATGTAAAGAAAGTTGTAAATATTGAAGTTGGTAATTAGATTTCCCAAATTTCCCCAGAAAAATAGGAGACTTTAGCTAAAAAAAGAATTTTAAAAAATTTTCCCTTCCGCTAAAAGGGGAAAAATGGGGGGGATAAAAGGTTTGTGTGAAACTTCGTCATTTCTGGATTCAGAAGTATAAAATTGTTATGAAGTTATTAAATACAATTAAAAATTATCTGTTTTAACAATTTTGAAATTTACCCCCCTTGGGGGGATAAAAGTTTATATAGAGAAATTGTCATTTTTGAATTTTAAAAATATGGCAACTGGTAATTATTTTTCCCAAATACGCCGAAAAATAAGAGACTTCAGCTAAAAAGTATTTTAGAAAACTTTCCCCCAAAAGGGGGTAGAACGGGGTGAAAGTTTAGATCGAACTTTGTTATTTCTGGACTTAAAGTAAAAAAATTTTGGTGTTTTTATAAAAAATCTTTTTTTTAAAAGTTGTTAATAGGAAAGTGGAAAAAAAGAAAAGGTCAGGTAAGAAAGGATTTTAGAAAACTTTTCCTTAAATGGTTAGAATAGGGGGGAAAAGGTGAAAGTTTTAGGAACCGATTCATATTAAAAAAAGAATAACAAATGATATACGATAAAAAAAGCTCAATTGCACGACGCCCCTACACCGCGTAGTGTGTAAAGGAAGATGAAGCGCGGAGAGCGTGATGTGGTGTGATGCAATGGAGTAGGAGGGGGGAAAGAGCAATACTCCGCCAGAACGGGAAGAAACTAAAACAGCCAAAATTGTGTAGTCCACGCCGGCGAAATACTAGTATTGAATAAAAATATAGATAATGACCATTGACATCCTAATAAATACAGACATCACTACTTATATTTTGAGCCTTGGCAACACAAAATGTCGTCGGTGCCATCTATTGTTTCTACTATAAACTTTGACATTTTTGAGTACAACGTTCTTTAAAATTTGTTGTTATTTGAGCAAGATTTGTGTTGTTTATGGTCACTTTAAAATTGTGAGTCAGAAAAATAATGCAATTTACTCGTTCATTTTCGTGTAATGATTTATTACCACTTTCGACGTGAGTGAGAAGATTGCGTTGAGTCTTATTTTGCAACAGTGGTGCAACTTACAATAAATGGACAAAATAAATCAAAATTATCTTATGCACCTGAAATTGTGCATTAAGGCAAAAAATTGCATTTTTTTTACTTTGGAATTTAAAAAAAAATGTGAGATAATGCAAACCACTTGACTTCAATTTTTCTCGTTATTTTTGGTCTCGATAAATGCAGAAATTAATGCCAAAGTCAAATTTCAAATAAAGTTACTAATAAAAAAAATCCCATATGATGCAGACTCCACTGGTCACAATGTAGATCATAAAGAGGCATTTTAAAAACAATAAATTTATTTTTAAGGAGAAATTATTGTTGTTTTTATTATTAGGCTTAAAATATTAATAGTGCCCCATGTATTAACCCATTAAGTACTAGCGTTCCATATATGGAACGCAAATCAAAGCACCATAAAATGGTTGAAAATAAGAGTGTACTTGCAAAGTCTCTTGAAGTCGATATTTTTAGGTTGCTGAATATTCTGGTAACGTGTCATATCAGTTTAAACATCGAGTAAAACGAAAGAGTTCTTTAAAAGTTATTTGCTCCGTTCAGTTGTCTGGTGCATACACGAAAATGGCAATCGAGATGTGTAAGTACATATTTTAATAAGTTTAGGAATTTCTAGACTGAAACTAATACTATATTAATAAATTTTAATGTACTTTACTTTAAGTTTCATTGAAAAAATCATTTATTATGCCTTTGTTTTTCTTATTTTCGCATTTTTTTCTGCCGTTCCTTATATGGAACGCTAGTCTCTTAGCATACATAAAATCTGTATGTTTATTTTGTAACAGTACAGGTTCTAATATGTTTGAAACTGAAGAGTTTTGACAGGAAATGGATACTAACGAGCATGTGCAATCAGTCTACATTGAACCTCCAGAAAACAGAATGTTATCAGACGGAATTGAAACGATAAGGGAAAACAGGCTTCCGAAAAATTGTCCTAATCTAACCGCGGCCATTTTGATTATGCTGCGATTCACGACAGTTCGATCGTTGTTTCTAGGTGGATGGACAATTCAGTTGTCACTGTAGCTTCAACAGTACATCCGGTTTTTTCATTATCAAATGCACAACGGTATTTAGCAGCTCAGAAAAAGAAAATTGCCATAACAAGGCCACAGTGTTTTGAAAAATATAATATGTTTATGGGAGGTACAGACCAAATGGACGCCAATATCAACTTATATAGAATAGGTGTAAGGGAAAAAAATGGTGGTGGCCGATTTTCACTTGGTTACTAGACGTTGCAATTCAAAATGCGTGGGCCATTTACAAGGTACACAATCCAGAAACCGCACAGTTGGATATTAGGAGAGAAATTGCACAAACTTATCTAAAAAATTTTCAAAGTTTGCCAAAATCAGGTGGAAGACCCAGCTGTTATTCAAAAGATTCCAGAATCTCCCCAGATATTCAGCTTGATGAAAAAAATCGTTTGGTGGAATATATCCCCAACAACCAACGCCGACGATGCTTCGGACAAAACCATAGAGGCAGTTCTGTGCGCACACACACAGTGTCGCAAATGTGACGTAGGACTATGTATTGAGTGTTTCGTTAATTTTCATACTAAATAAAATAAAAAAACTTGTTTTATAAATTTAATGATTTAAATAAATGTTTGATTATCTTGTTTAAAATTATTTTTATATTAGTAATTTTACGAACCCTAAAAAGACTAGCGTTCCATATATGGAACGGCCGCCATCTTGGAAATAATAAGATAACATTGTACAAATTGACCTATAACGTATTTTTATTGCTAAGTAGAGTATTAAAATATAATTTACTCCTTTACATTCGAAATATAAAAAACTCAGTCCTTAATGGGTTAAAATCCCTTTAAAATTATTATTGTTTTACAGTTACTGATTGAAATCTATTTATTTTGCTTTAATGGAATCGATTATAATATATAGCATTTTTTTTGGAAAATTCTAATTAGTATCTATTATATTTAGTGTTTTAATTGCAAAAAAATCAGTTTTGATATATTTGTAATGCTAAGTTCAAAAACTCATGTAATCCATTATTTTAGAAACAGTATTTTTAATATAGAAAAAATCTTGGTTCGATACCAAGAATTCTCAACTTTATCTTCCAAATCCATGTTCTACTTTAATAAAAACAAAAACTTTAATTAATGACTCAAAAAAATGTTTAATTATTAACCTGTTGGTATAATCCAGGAAAATCTATTAAAAAACACGTCAAATCTAGGTATTGGAAGGTCATGAATCGAGATAAAACATTTTGCATTCTCTTTAAAAACAGATCAGCTAAAAAGTGCCCGAAAGAAATAGTAGATCCTACGAAAGGGGGTGTTTTTACACCAATTTACACCCTTTTTACGCCCCAAACATATAGTTCTTAAAAAAACATTTCTTTTATAATTTTTTTGGGCCACTAAATTCGAATATGATATTAAAATTACATTTGAGGAAAGCTAAACCCTTTATACTATATTATTATTATTAATAAATTTTTGACAGCATTTTTTTACAACTAAATGCATCTTTTAAAGAAAAAAGATAAAATTACTTTTTACATTTCTGATTTTAAGTTTAGTACTTGCGTAATATTTACCTTATCAATTAAAATAAATATCCTATTAACTCCTTTCTCTCTTTTGACTAAAACCTTAAATACTACTGAGCACCAATTGATTAACTAGATTTTTTTACTATATGACTAAGAATTTCTGGCTAGCTTTTTACAGTCTTTACGATCTACTTTTCTAGGTTTTGCGGTGAAGTCTTCTAAAATGGATTTTCTATCACAAGTCGGTTGAAGTTCAAATTCGTAACAATCTCATTGCATTTCCAAAGAAACCTGAAAAAATATATCCGTTTTTAGATAAATGTGATTAAAGTTTTTATTATTCATGGTAATTTCTTTGTTATAAAGGATGTCCCAATGCATTTAATCAGATTTTATATTCTGCTTATTTAGCCTGTGTTAATAATCATATGAAATACACTTATGCAAAATAAGAGCCAAGTTCCTATCCAAAAATGTCATATTGAGATCTAAAATTAGACCCAGGATTGATAAAAAATCAAGTTTTTTTTAATCAAAAATCGATGATTTTTCTAAAAAATCCAAGCTTTTTTGAAGCTGCTAAGGCTATGGAAGTAATGTGCTTGTGCTGGTTAAGGTTATTTTCAAAAGTAACACCCACAAGATTAAGCGATTCTTTGTTTTGCAGAACTTGGCCGCTTATATGTCACGAATTAGCATTGGCCGACTTTTTTCGCGTTAGCAAACATGACTGTGTTTTGGAGGCATTAAACTGGACAAGATTTTTGGCGCCCCAATCCAAGATTACTTAAAGGTCTTGTGAAAGAGATATCTGCATTGACCTGCGCTTGTTTTCCAAATTAGAAATATAGATGGCTTAAGATATTGAATATTAGAGTGGAGGGTACTATCGTCAGCAAAACTATGGATAGGATAGGTTGTGGAAGAGAGAAGATCATTGATGTGAAGAAGAAACAGAGTTGGTGCAAGTACTGAGCCCTGGGACACCCCAGCATTAATTGGATAGAAGCTGGAAGAATGACCAACTACAATAACTGATATATGTCAATTAGAAAGGAAACTGAAGAACCAAGAAAAAAACTTAGGTGAAAGACCGTAAGAAGGAAGTTTGTTAAAAAGACCATCATGCCATACCTGATCAAAAGCTTTGGATAAGTATGTCAAGAAGAATGACCTGGGATTCACCAGGAAACCCATGGGACTTGTTCCATTTGTGTGAGACAAAGGAAAGAAGATCAGCTGTGGATCTTCTGTGACAGAATCCATACTGTCTGCCATGTAAGATTTTCTGATTTGGGAATTAATGAATTTTTTAAATTTAAATTTCAAACAACAAAAAAAAAGAAATATAGGTCTATAGTTTGAGGGGAGAGTTTTGTATCCTTTCTTGGCGACAGGTTGCACACGTGCAGCTTTCCAGTTCTCTGGAAAAATGCCCGAGTCGTAAGAGTTTCGAAAGAGGCGAGTTAAGATGGGTGTAAACTCAGGTTCACATGTTGTTTCTAAGTTAGTCTTGATAATACTGGTAGACTTGCCACTGAAACGTAAATAAGTGTTCAGAAATTTTTTTGGTTTTTTTGGAGGGTGTTTTTTTTTTTTTTCTATTTCCGGGGAATCAAAAAGTTCATAGGGGTCAACAGGGCTGAGCAGGTTTAGTCGCTATATCCCAGGACCAGGGGCGGAAGTCGTTCCATTTCTAAAGGGAAATTTCCCGGGGAGTAATCCCCCCAAAACATATTAAACATAAATCTGCGACAAAACTATAGAACCTATTAGTAAAGTAACAGTTTGTGTGGTAAAAAGGTTCACTTAAACACAACATACTACTTATTTTATGTCATTTTTATTTACTTCAGGGGCCAATTTTTTTTCTTTTTTTGGGTTTTTTAAATGCTTTTTTTTGTTTTTTTTTTTTAGCAATTATTAATATTGAGAATAAATCAATTCTCTGATCTAAACTTAGTCAAACTGACAATAACAATTAGTTCTACAGGAATTATGCTATGCCAAGATGGGTAGACCATCAGCAGTAAAACTGAAACCTCAGCATTATTTCCACTTACTCTATACCAGCCGAACCTACACAAGCTAATACAATAAGCTAATCTTACACAACAATATTTTCTTACTGTGATTCTAGACTACATTCTTAGTAGTATTAGATACTAGTCTTAAAAAAAAATAATTAAGCAAATTATGTTTTTGTTTTAATAATTTTGACACAATCAAGCACAGATTAATATATTTACACTAAAAATACGCCAAATCACAAGACATCACACCAAAAGGGTGGGGGGGTCGAAAAATCGCTAAAATTGCTTCACTTAATTAATGGACATCCCCTTACCGAAACCTATATTTTTAATTGATTACCTTATTTTGGCTCAAAAATAGACTTTTATCGGTTTGCTCGCCGACTCCTTAATTGTACTGACTATTTATATTTAAATTAAGAAGAGGAAATATATTTTTATGTGGGTTTTTAATATTCCTGGATGGTTGGCAATTGTTTACTATTTTGGATAAAAACTGAATCTGACCTGGTTTAAGGAGGGGTAACGTTTTTATATATATTTTTTTGCATTTTCTTTTTTTTTTTTTGATTTTCTGAATGGAGAACCTTTTGGAGAATATACAACACTAAGTAAGGTAAGCCAATAAAACTCGCTTATGAGCGTTGAACACAACTTTTTTAGTGTTCAAAACTTTAAAGTGTTTTTTCTAAAAATCACGTTTTCAAAAATGGTTTTTTTTGAAACAATATATTTTTAAATATGTTCTATATTATAGGCGGGTTCATGTTAAAAAAACTCTTGACAAGTATGCCCGCTAGAAAAGATTTTATACAATGGGGCCGTTTCGGCCCTGGTTGGGGATAGCTACTGAATATGATCAGCTCTATAAACTAGCAGAACGCCTAAAACAGAAAAAA
>JAHBCN010011748.1:0-10000 GCA_019359885.1 Listronotus oregonensis
TCTATGTGGTTTGAGTTTGTTAGTAAGCCATTGTGCCATACGGTATCAAACGCTCTTTTGATATCGAGGGCGAGCATACAGTGTTTTGTTTAAGATTAATTTTATTTAGCGCTTCTTGCACCACTCGGAAGACCAGAAAGGTTGTGCTTAGGTTGTCGCGAAAACCAAACTGCTCATCGGGGTAGTTTTTGTCAAAGTGTCCCCGGTATTTGAGCAGTATGGCTTTCTCGGCGCCCTTTGCAAGACCACTAGGTCTGTACGATCCCGGTTTTTTGGGGTTTTTTCCCGGTTTCAAAATAGGGACGACAGTAGCTATTTTCCAAGGTTGTGGAAAGTGTTGTAAGATCATCGTTGGCCAAATTTTTTTTTTTTATTTTATGGTTACGGTCACTTTTTAAGTTTTTTTGGCTTTTTTTGGGCAAGGGGGGCAAAAAGTTTGGTTTTTATTTTTGGGTTGGGGGCATATATTGGCTAGATGTTCCACCAATATATTGCTTTCGTCAGTCTGTGGTTCTTTACTATCTAAGTTCGGAATTTTGTTAAATTTGTTCTTAAGCGCTAGTCAGTCACCACAGAGATTTAAACTTGTGTTGATAATTTCTCCAGACTTTGACAGACCTTGTTCTTATGTTGTTAATTTGTTGTTTTATTGTGTACTGTAGTTCTGGTATTCTACTTGCGTCTTGTCTCCGTCTATGTCTTTGCCACCTTTTTCTTAGGTTATTTTTAAACCTAATTAAGGTGACAATTTCGTCGGGTAGTCTGTTTTCCGGTAAATATGTCTTACGTCTTTATGTGATTTTAAAACCCTTTTACTCAGCGAAAATAATACTAAATTTTTGGTGTTTTACAATATAATAAAGTAAAATTTTTGGGATTGTTGGCAAATGATGATTTACGATGGAATGGCCATATTTTGTTGTAAGTATGCTAAAGCCAATTTTGGGTTTGCATTATCCCCTTAATATGTATTATAACCTGGTGTATTGCCATATCAGTTGTGGTATGTGTGTTTTGTGGGGTTAAACAACTGATATACAAATATAAAAAAATAATTTATACACAGGACTGTAAGAATCCTATTTTTAATTGTTGTTTTGCAAGATTCTCGATATTGCTAATTGTATATCAACATAATTACCATTTTTTATTTATAAAAATTCTTTGTATAGCAGTTGTTTAACCCCACAAAATACACCTACCACAACTAATATGGCAATACACCAGGCTATAATACATATTAAGGAGATAATGCACACCCAAAATTGGCTTTAGCAGACTTATAACAAAATATGGCCACTCCATCGCAAATCATCATTTGGAAACAATCCCAAAAATTTTACTTTATTACATACACACATTTTGCAGACTTATTTCCTGAATATTAGGCATTTTTTTATTGTAAAACACCAAAAATTAAGTTTTATTTTTGCTGAGTAAAAGGGTATTAAAATCACATAAAGACCTTAACTCTGCTAATGTTTTCTCAACATTTTTATTTAGTTCCTAAGGGTTCGGAGAAGACAACACCACCGAAGTATCATCGAAAACCACTTAGCCTCTAAAGCCCAGAGAATGTAGTTTATATTTATGAAATCCCAATGTAGGCAATCAATGCACTGGTCATCCAGTTTATGATAAACCTTATTTAAAAAGTTAGTAGTCGGCTTCTCTGTCGATCCTTCTGGGGAAAAGGCATATTGTGTATTTGCTAAGAGACCCTTGTTAGGAAAATATTCAAACATGCAATCAAACATAATTCTTTCAAAAATTTTAGAAATAATATTTAAAATCGCGATTGGACGATAATTCTCTAGAGCTTCTGGGTCGCCTTTTTTATGTATCGTCACAACAAGTGCCAGCTTAAGTAGGGAGAAAAATCTTCCACTATTAACTAAAAAATTAAGAATATGTAAGAGTGGTTCAGCAATATACCCAAATATTGACTGAATTATTTTAGTAAGTATTTTATCAGGTCCAACGCTATTTTTATTTTTAAGTTTCTTTTTTTTTATGTATTTTAGGATTTCATTAGCATAGGTTGGTATAAAATAAAAAGTCGAAAGAGAATTTATGACAGGCAGGCAATTTTTGGAAAGCCTTAGATCAAAGTGGTCATTTATAGATTTTTGCATTACTTGCACAATGATCAGCAAGATATTCGGAGACCTCAGTACTATCTGATATTACATTTTCATCAGCTCTAAAAGTTATATATCAATGGTCCTCTTTATTAGCAGAATTATGTTTTATAATCTGCCATACTTTTTTGCTTATTGGTAGAGTTTTAAATTAAGTTTTGGTATCATTTACTAATTTTTTATAGGATTTCTATTTATCAGATTTAACAGCTTTAACCACTTCCTGATTTATTTAAGATTTATATTTTGATTGCACATTTACCTCCCGTAAAGGCCTGAAAAGTACAATCTACATCTCTTTTTTCGTAAACATCTATAAAAGTGTTGTTCGTTAATACTTTCTTTTACAATTCTTTTTTACTGTATTTAATATTTTAAGCATTGTTTACAATCATATTCAACACGATAGTAAGGTGATCAGTAATATTATCCTAAACCACATCCACCACACTATATAAGTAGACTGGTTTACTATTATATAATCAATTTTTAAGCTTAAAGTTACACCACTTCTCAAATGATATCTTTTAGGTAATACAAATGTATATTTTAAATCAAAGTCAAATAGCAAGTCCTTAAATATTTTTTGTTTTAGAAAAAAATATTGTTAAAATCACCACATACGTGGAGATTAGGGCTTTATGAAAAACAGAACAAAAATTATTAATTTAATTTTATTAAAAATTCCATAAAATTAACACTTGATGGTCGAAATACGTTTATAACACAATAGAAGTAGTCACCCAGTGTTAATTTCACAGCACAATATGATATATGTTTCGGGCTTACATGCATCATACATGAGCATGTGTCTGTTATTAGCCTACGCATATTTTAAGGATACTCTGTTCTTCAACCAATGAGTCTTTTATGTTTAATTTTAGAGGGGTACATGAAGTTATTTCATATCGAAATACAGAAATAAAGTATACAATTATAAATATGTTTGCTATATTTGATTCTAATCTATTCATAATAATGTTTTATAAAAATGTATCTAACATTGGTTAATAAAAATCCTAATTTATCGTTATAAATTCGGGTAGATAGTGAAAGAATAAAAAATCTATTTAATACACATGCTTGATTTCTTAAAAATATTTATGCAATAATAACAATCCCTAGTAGCTATTTATGAAAATATGAAATATAAGACGATAGTGACTTAATAATTTTTTTTCTTCTTTAAGTTTTTATAAATATAATTTAAACATGGTAATTTTGACAAGGCAAGTGTAATATATTATTCTACAATGTCATTTTACGTTTTGGAAAAGGCACGTGGTTAATGATATGTCAATAAAAATTAAATGCCGTTCTACCACTGTTATAATTTATTTGACCTTGGAATCTTTGGCGAAACATAGGCAACTATCTCATTGATGCTCCTACCGAGTTTTGTTTCTTCATCTTCAATACTAAGGCTATAGTGGGTCGATTTACTTTGGTGTTAGCGTTCTCGTCACTAATTGATGTCTATGGATTTGACGTTAAATAGCGTTCTTTATAGGTGTGTTATTCCTCTAAATTAAAAGAAAGTAATCCGCCCTCCAATTCCTTATTACCTATATCACATAGACATCTGTCATAACATTTGTGCATGAACCCTTAAATAGGTCTAGCCCATGTTTTCGAATTCTTTAATTTTAAGTGACGTCAAAGATCTTAAAATAAAAAGCCCCACCGGTGGACGGTTGTTGCTTAGTGCCCCATATCCTTTTATTTATCTGCATCCCAGGACAGGCAATTTCGCTTGCGATGCCCATAAACTGTGAATTTTAGAATACTTGGAAAACGCAAGAGTGCTACCGCAGATTTTAACCTCAAAGGTGAACATTGGTTTTGTTTGCCAATTTGACGAGCAGGGATGTTTCAACCCTGCAGTGGTACTATAGATATTATGTAACTAAAAGAAAAAGACAATATTTGGCATTTATTTTATATTTGGGCCATTTAAACTTAAGACTGATGTAAGTTAAACAATACTTAAAAATGCATCCCAATGAAAAATCCTCATAAACTAGTTTTTAACTCAAGCCCAACCATCTTTTTCCAGGTTACAAACCTACTTTATCTTTTCGTCGCAGGTGTTTACGTTTTCAAAGATCCGGCTTATTTTTATTCTCAAATTGGGTAGGCCTAATATTCTTTGGCTTAAACTTACCTTAAGGTCTTCTACTTAATTAATTTTCGGTATAGTAAATGCCTATCCCCATCCGGCCATTCCCACACCGAGTTCTTTGACTTCCAATAAAGATTGACACCATTATTTCCCAGATTCTATTGGCTGAAGTAATCGTACTTGGGGATTTTATTGTTTACAATAGGGACTGGCTAGGTTCTGCAAAGGCTGACACTCAGGGTAGAGTGGTCGAAAGCTTCGTATACAGTAACTTGCTTACCAATCTTACTATGGAACTTATCTATTTTTCTAGGGTTCCCATTCATAATTTAAAACCCCTAGATCTTCTCACTTTCAACCCTAAACTTTACCAAGCATCAATAATTGGTCCCCTAGGTGGCTCAGATCATGGCTGGGTCACTGTTTACTACCTACACATTGTGAGGCAACCGATTGCATACCGCCACGCATCGTCTGGCACAATTTTGGCCGACTGGAATGGTTTGAGGGATTTCTGCGTAAGATATTGCCATGTGTGCAATCTAACCCCAAAAATAGATCTAAAACTTTTCTTTCTACCAATAGACCTATATCTCTTTTCTTCAGTTGTTTGTCAGCTAATGCAAAAGTTCATTTATTCCCAAATCTAAAACTATTTAGAAAAATACAAACAGCAGGTTTTTTTTCTTTTCTACACAGCTGGAACAAGTTCCTTAAGTTTTTTAGGCCTGGCGTAGTGCGTTTCTTAACAAACTTCCTTCCTACAGTCTTCTATCTAAGCTTTGTTCTTGGCTCTCCAGTGTTCTGTTCAATCGACGTATATCAGTTATTGTAAATAATCACTTTTCCATGTTTCACCAAATTAATGCTGGGGTACCCCGGGTTCAGAACTGGCTCCAGCTGTGTTTTTTTTCTTAACAATAATGATAATTTCTTCTTACCAATCAATAATATTCATGGTTTTGCTAACGATAGTACACTCCACTCTAATATTTAATTTCTTAAGCCAATCTCTAAGCCCGACTTAAAAAACAAGCGCAGGGTAATCCAAAGATATCCTTTTTACAGGACCTTAAACTAAAATTGGATAAGGGCACCAAAAATCTTGTTAAGTTCAATGCCTGTCGCAAAAAAAGTCTGTCAATGCTCAACCTTTAGATATGAGCGGCCAAGTTTTGCAGAACAACCTTAATTGGCATAAAGAAATTACATCCATAGCTTTAGCTTTAAAAAGCTTAAATTCGTTCTTTAAGACAGAAGTATTTCTCTCCTTCTAATCTGTATACTCTGTATGTATCCCAAATCAGACCGTCTTTGGATTATTTTACGCATGTCTGGGAAACGGTGTCTTTTACAACCCTTAGCGTTCCTGATTTCATTAATAGAAGACCTAATTAGTAATGATAATACCACGATTACAGAAAAGCTTCTTTCTCTGGCTCACCTACTAGCTGTATGTATGTATTTTCACGGCTGCTCTATAGAATAAGCCAGTATAATTCCTCCTGTAAAAGCTCTCAATACAACAACACCTAGTGTCACTTTTATGCATCTTTTTATAGTCCAACTGGGAAAGCCTAGAACTTCCTACTTTATTTATTCTTTTATCCATAGAATATCGAGACTGCCACTGCTCGCAGAAGTTTAACCTTTTCCTTTGACTAAGTGATGCCTGCCAACGATCCATATGTTTTATGGTATGACGTTAAAAATCTTAAGATATGATCTTCACTGGCGAACGGCGGTTGTGGAACTCTCTCTCTAGTCATCAGCAAAAAGTTGTGGAAATCGATAGACGTAGTTTTTAGGTTCGAAATAAAAAAGAGTTTTTATATAAAGTTAATTTATACGTGTTTAAATCTATCTTTATTTTATTTGTAAAAAAATGTATACTTTAAGAATATGGTTGACATCCTTGAACACCTGCATTAAAATTTAGATGGTATTGTTAACACATTTTTTATATATTGTGGTAATGTATACTGGGATGTCTACCCCTTGAGGCAATGAATACTCTTACTGCATCACTTGTGGCACATTATACCAAGGGCACTTTAATTTTGTGACAACGTTTATTGCAGGCCCCTACCATATGGGGCATAAGCATTGATGGGAACTTGGGGTCGGTGAGCTATAAGAGACTTATAATATTTATAGCATTCAGTATGAAACAGAGTACCAACCCCCTAAACTACCCCCACATGGGGTGAAACCTTAAATCCACCAATTTCAACTCTAAAGATAAAAAAAAATCTCCTGTAGGAACATACTGGAGGGAACGGTCGAGGAACAAGAAAATCGAACTTTACTGGATCAGGTAAGATATACATTTTTTTACTCTAAACAGTAATAATTAATGATTCAAGAAATACCGCAAGAGGAACACTTGCCATCTTGGCGGCTTCGCTTGACGAACTTATGGCTTGCATCTTTTCTTGTTGATCCTCGGGCATCTTGCTATCGTAATTCGCGAGAATAACGCGGGCATAGGATTTGCGAGCAAGATTCAGGAAATGTAATTCTGCCTTGACTCGCAAGGATGATGCGAACTTTATATTCGCGCCATACAAGTCAGCCCTTAAAGATATTAATGAATATCTACGCACATTCATCCAGCCCATTTAAGCAGAGAGCTAAGTAACTACCTGTAAACTATTTCTGGAAATATTTTTAAACTGTATTTACGAATGATTTTTATTTAATTAAAAAATCTATTTAATAGGTTTTTACAAAAAAAAAACAAAAAAAAGACTATGTATGCATTACCAGGAAATCTAAAGGTATTCGTTGTTATAGAAATATGGACAATATTAAAAATAACAATGGTAGTAACTTGTATTATTATCTATAGTTGAATTTTTTCGGATATGCAGTTATGTCAAACAGCCCAAGAAAACGTATTTCTTAGCTGTTAACAATTGAAAGGTGCGTTGAATTTGTATATTCAATTTGCGCATTTGTTCACACCGTAAGAACTTTTCGCTCCGAACCCGTTGGAGATGGATCTGACAAATGCTTTTATAAATGTTGTAAAGGCTCCATTTTCCATACTTTTAAGAAAAACTAAAAGATTTTTTAACAATATAAAATCTTATTTATTTATGAAAAAGTGTACAAAAAATGCTTTTTTAACAATACTTTATAATGCAAACAACTTATCATTCTAAATTTATTGGCGTTTTTCGAGCTAGAGAAACAACAAGAAGCTGCAGGAATTGCCTTGAACCTTTAAAATTTGGTGGAAAGGGCAGCTGCCCCAACGAAAGTAAGTAAAGGAGCGATATTTAATTTAAATTGGACAAAAGCTTTAAAGAAATATCATCAACAAGGGCAAAAGGCTATTCCAAAAGATGTTGATTGCAATACAGTGCAATATAAACCAATGGTAACAATAGGAAACTTAATGTGTGGCAAAGTGATTAAACTAAATTTAAATAAATAAATAAACAATTTTTAAATAAAATATTACATGATCGTCGCTTTCATTTTCGTCATCCGAATCAGTCATTATGACGGGGTTTATATCTGAAGCATCGCATATTCTGATTACTTCCCAAGCGCTTAGGGTCTCTTTTCGGGCGTGCCGAATGTAGTTCTGCCAATGCTCACCGGTTATTTCGCCAAGTACCTTTTCCCACGTTGCCAACACTTCAGAAGAGTTTTTTTTAAGACAGAAATATATTGGTCATATTTTCTTTTGTACTCTGACCAAACCATTTCGATTGGATTATATTGACAATGGTACGGTGGGAGGCGAAGAACTTTATGACCAAAAAGTTTTACATATTCGTCAAGGAAATATTTCTTTTCTAAACTTCGGTTTTTTTCTACCAAATCCCAGAGTTGGTCTTTCATAGCTGTCTCAGGAAAGGCAATATTTTCTTCGGAAAGCCACATAATTAATCTTTTTTTGGTCCAGGATTTGCGGGGTATATCTTCAGCCCGGAGTGGTAGCTTGCGTTGTCCATGATAATTAATGATTTGCGCGGCAAATTTGGAACAAGTTGATATTTAAACCATTTTTCAAAATTTTGGCGGTTCATGCTATAATGATAGTTGCCACTCTTTGTACCACTTTTAAAGACTAAACTAGCTTCTTTGATAAATCCGTTTTCATTGACGGCGTTCACGACGATATATCTATAACCTAAAAAAATTAACGGTTTTAACATCGGCGCAAAAGGAAAAAATGTTTTTATAGTATTAATTTAGATGTCTAGTATAATTAGAAACATATATTCGCTTCATCCTATCACGAATCCGAATCCCAAGGCAATTCTTAAATCCAAAAATTCTCCCAAAAATTTAATTCCATGAGATACTTTCGGTTGTTACTTTTCTTCCACTGAAAGCCAATTTCTTTTACCCATTTTCGCAAAAAAACTAATGGAGAAGTTAAAATGATTGCTCATTTCATCATTTAATTTTTGACGGAGAGATTTTATGGTAATATGCTCTTTAAGTGCGTACATGCGATAAATGGTATCCCGGATCTCGCTTTTTAAGTAGTCAGTAATTTTGATATGCTCTTTATTTCTTGTTGATGATACTTCTTTAAAACTTTTGTACGATTTTAGTACATATTTTTTAAAATTAAATATTGCTCTTGCACTCACTTTCGTTGCGGCAGCTGTCCTTTTCAACACATTTTGAAAGTTCAACGCAATTCCTGCAGCTTCTTGTTGCTTCTCTAACTCAAAAGAAGCCAATAAATTTAGAATAATGAGCTGACTTTGCTCGATTAGCCGCTTATTTCCTATTTTTTTCGGCATTTTTACTTTTGACGTTCGCAGATAATTTTTTTTTGACAATGCGAAATTTTAAACTTGGGAATTTGTCATTAATGTGACAAGTAACAGTTGAAATAAGAAAACACATGACTTTTTTTGGTAAATTTATTGTTTCTCTCTGCAAAAGTGTATCAGTTAAGAATGCAAAAAAAAAACGGAACTGCATATCCGAAAAAATTCAACTATAGATAATAATACAAGTTACTACCATTGTTATTTTTAATATTGCCCATATTTCTATAACAACGAATACCTTTAGATTTCCTGACATGTCTTTTTTATGACAGCTTTCTCTTAAAATTTTGTAGGTGCTATAATGAATGCTGTATGTCAACGGGTTTTATTTATTTCTAGAAAAAACTTGGTAAGCGACATTAATTACTGCTTTAAGATTGTGTTTTATATTTGGGAATTTTCAGGCTAGAATTTTCTTATCAACAAGTGTGGAAAAAAAGGAAGACAAAAAAGTGGAAAAACTAAAGAAATTTAAGATATATCGCTATAATCCTGAAAGTAGTCAACATGGAAAAAAGCCATATATGCAGGAGTACACCATAGACTTAAATGAGTGAGTAATTTTCTATGTCCATATTGGTATGTAAAAAATACTTAGTTACTTATATTAGGCCTTCTTGGAAGCCCCCCGTCCAGCGTAATTTAAAAATATAGAGAGGCATTTTATTATACTGGTTAGACTGGACATTATAGTCATTGAATGTATGAAGCACTATAATTTAAAACTGTTAAATTAAATAAGTTTTTAAGTTTTACCAGGGGAAAAGTATAATTTTTTTTTTTTTTTTAAAAAAAAAATTTTTTTTTTTTTTTGTTTTTTTTTAAAAAATTTTTAAAAATTTTAAAAAAATTTTTTTTAAAAAATTAAATATTTTTTTTTTTTGGGGGGTTTTTTTTTAAAAATTTTTTAAAATTTAAAAATTTTAAATTTT